>SNQN01001633.1:52125-90469 GCA_008642245.1 Bassia scoparia | reverse complement strand
CCAGTGGATAGTTACTTCACTGCCGAACAACACAGTATGGGTGGCAATTCCTACAAACCTGGTGCCTAATCGGAGTAGCTCTTATTAAACTAACGTTAATATACTTTTCTTCAGTTCAATTCATCTAAAAATTCTAAACACTGAAATCAAGTATAAGCTCAAAAGAAGAAGCGGTCTTTGCATAACTACGGATAGACGGATTGTTAGGATCTTGGAAAGACATTACCGCAATGAATGAATGTATAATGTGTAAGTATCATGATGGTGGCTAAACTTCATAAGACCATTACCGTTTATGAATGAATGTGCTAAGATAGCTAGCTAATCTACTTAAGCTCAGGATGATTAATAGCTAGGTGTTACGACACTTGAAGTTGCTTAGTTTATTTTCGGCTCTTTCCTTGTTGAACCAAGCAACAAGAAATAAATGTGTTATCGCACTCTCAAATGAAAAATACAGTTTAAAAAGAATGTGTAGGAAAAGTTTACCATAAACCAGGGGAATTATTTTCCAAAAGTTTGTAAAAAAGAGTAAAAAGGCCCCAGGCTTATTGTTTTTTTACTGGTATGTCGTCCTATTTACCATAAAAACATATTAGAAAAAAGATTAACTGATTTGATGACATTATCACTATTATCCTTATTTAATATCTAATAGCAAATATTAGTATAGACAAATGGTAGCAGCAAAAAGTCTAAGAAAAGCTCAACTTCCACTATGATTGGGAAAAAAACATTACCTATGTTCAATTATTCTGAACACAGTCCATGAAAAAATATAGGGAAAAATGTTTACATGATCACTCCTCACAAATTATTGAGGACAATGTACTACCTAACAAATGATTGGGACTGGAATATTGCGATAATTGCTTTTATATTTGTAGAAAGTTACAGCACTGAATTTGTGAAACTTTCAACAGAAAGAAGATCCTTGCTGTTTACTGCTGTTATTTCAGTTTTCACTCTGTGAAAAACTGATCAGTATAACTTCAGTATTAAACTAGGGAAAAGTCAATGATCGACCATATAGATGTTTCCGTGCAAATTTGCTTAAGCATCTGATTGAAGTCAATCGATAGTGAAAAACCACCTAAATGAGGCGTATTAGGTTGCTACCTAATTCTAATCACGAAGTTACTCTCATCCATAACAAAAATAGTTGCAACAAACTACAATTGAATTTTATTCCGCCACAAATAATATACCTAATGATTTGTGCAACGATTTTAATTAGCGAGGAAGTAAACTGAAAATCAGATGAATTAAACCTTCTTGACACTAATACAAGGCCATCTATGTTGACGAAGATCACAAAAATTTAGCTCATACTTAACAAAAGTTCAGATTTTGCGGACATGCAGTATGCTCATTGTTGATAAACAAATCACGTAATGAGAAATTGATTTAAACTTCACACTAATGTGAACATTATCAATCCCCTTTATGTACAATGCACTGGGCCCTTAAAATTGATATTTACTACTAGCACAAAAAAAACACTTGTGTAGCTCTGTATTCATTTAAAAAGACAAAGAAAAAATTGAGAATAAATCCACCAAAAATTGAGAACACTTGGCAATTATAAGCCTGGGTTGTTACTGGTCACAATGGCATTGTAATAAATCGAACAGAAGAATTTTCATTTAAGTTTATTTAATTATCCTTTTGTTTATTTTACAAGACAAATAATATTTTTTCAATCGTTTTAAAGATCATTTATCGCAGGAATTCACATATTAAAAAGGGAATTTAGATCGAATCTATTCTTCATACTCCATAAACCTGGATGAAGCCAACATACAGATTTAGGCACATCAAATGAGTACGAAAGATCCTTGGAAACACATTACTAGCACAGGAAACATTTGAATGCATAACAATGTGTCACCTTGAACCCTCTACTTTTTTACCTTTGCGATGCATCGGATGCAAAAATGCCATCGCTATTTAGTTAAATGGGGAAAACCTGCACCACTGCTGATCAACGCAAAATATCACAAACAAATTCACAGCATGGATATCATAAATAATAAAAAGAGTAAATATGGGTAAGCTATGAGGTCAATAACTCAATACAATCGTTACCTTTAGGGGGGCCAAAAATCTTTTTCAAGCAACTCGTTCAAAGTATTACAAGCATTCTTACTAACTGCCAACGCTTGAGAAACAAAAAAACAGCCGTTCCAATTGCCCAATTTGCCTAAGAGCTACTATATGAAACAGCAAAAATTCCACAGTTGCTCCAAAGATCTTGGACACTCAAACACTACACAATGGAAAAAGAAAACAAACAATTTAAACCAAACGCATCGACAATCAAGTAAAAGTCATATAAAAAGGAAAAAAAAAAGATTCATCTACTTGATGAACAATTTACAAGTTGTAATCTTTAGCTTTAGTATGTGTCCAGATTAACTAGAGCTATAGAGCTTAATCCTCCACCACATCAAACTTCCCCTCCATTTTTAGCTAGTATGTCTACAGGTAACTAGCTTCTACTTTACGGTCCATATTTTTCATTAATCACAATCCATGCCCCAAAGTACCAAACAATGTACTCCACGTACTGTCATAATTGTGCGTAGCACATCCATATCCATTCGATATTTAACTTAACACAACAAAGACCACTTCCAGAACGAGTTCTTACACATCCATCATTGACTTCTAACCTTGTATTGGTCAAGGAATCAAGGTGAATTAAAATCAAATTAGGAAAAGCCGAAAGGAAAGGCTATTCGTGAATCAATCTCCTTCCAACGCTTTTGGACTGTGTCCAAGGCCACTCTAAATCTAGTTAAATCATTTCCCATCTCTTATCCTCTAATTCGCCTACACTCATATTAAATGCTACACAAAACATTGATAAGCAATTGTCAAAGTGTAATACATTTTGCCACAAATTCATAACAATAAGACAAGGTATCCATGAGCATACTATTTAGCCAGCTACATTCATGTTTGTTTGATGCATTTTGCCCACCATCCATAACATAAACAAAGTAATCCATAGCATAATATTTAGTGCAACATTCATGTTGTGATGCCAAGAGAAAAAAGCGGCAGAGAAAATCGATTTTCATAATATAACAGCATCCAAAATCAAACATCAGTACAACTACAGAATGCCTAAAAGTATACAATGAACCGTGAAAGAAATAGTACGGTAGCACTGGACCTGGAGGAAGAATTGCTTAACTTATCAGCGTTTCTCAGAGTCAAACACGCAACACGAGTGGGTGTTAAGATACTTGGAGCAGCGGACCTTGAACTGACCACATCCTTGCTCCTCTTGATCTTCACGGGAACGCGCATCCTTGCCTTCTGGCCAGTCAGGAAGGAAATCCTTTATCTCATGTCTCTTCGGCTGCATTTCAAGGACACTCCACAATCGTCATATAATGAATATTCCAACATTTGTAGCAATTTCTCAATTCTCAAATATGTTTGCCATATACAGATCAATACGAATCCACTTTCGGCAAGCATTTGCAAATAGTTTGCCACCCAAGATGTGATAACAAGTCAGAGAAAAACAGTATCACCTGATCAAAATCAGTTTTATCCTAAGCTAAAGAGGCAGGTTTATGTTAGTATAAAAATCCATATTTCACAGTGATCAGAGTGAATTAAATTACAGATGACTCTATAATTCGATAAACCCTAAAAAATCCCATCATGAAAAAAAAGGTATGGTAAGAATCAGACACTTAATCAACAAACTATATTCATACAAACCAGTAAAAAAAAAATCCCAATTTCGCAATTGAGACTAACAGAACAATTACATTATACATCAAAAACCCGAAAAATCAAGTGAGAATACCCAAAAGGAAGTTTAAAATTTGCATCCAAGCTTTAAACTTCACAAACAACTAATTAACAATAAAATTGATAATTTTGTCCTGAAACTTCTCAGAATAATCTAGCAAACAAATCAATCTAACAACCAGAACTTTATGTTTTCGAAATTCGAACATAATTACACTCACTGCAATTTAAGAACAAATACATATGAAAAAATTCAGCACAATAATAGCCGAAGAAAAAACTTATATAATTGAAGATTAAATTCAAGTAAATAGATCAAATCTGCCCAATTAAAAATGACACTGAAAACGAATTGAAGTTGACGAAAATGAAGAAAATACCATCGTGTGTTGTAGGAATGCAGGAGAATTGGAAATGCCGAAGTGAAGCAGCCCAAAGTTCCAAACCCTAATAAAGAGAATGAAATGGGTTATTTAATTTGGGCTTATACTTAGATCATTGGGCTTTGCTGTTTTGGACTTTTAAAAACATTGGATGGTTTACATTGACGTTAGGGCATATAGTATTGGTCTTAACAATTAGGTCTATTAGTCCCGGGACCATGTGGTTCCGACAAATGTTTATTTCCGAAAATACAAGTGTTCATTTTCAATGGATGAACATTTACACTTTGAAAATGAAACATTTTACATGTTGAAATGAACATTTCTAGAGTTTCGGAAAGAACATTTGCCCGCGGACCATTGATGGGACCATTGTCCACTCACGGGACCATAATAGAATTTTGCGCTTGCCCGTAGAACTCACTTTGAAACTCGGTAAACTGTCCTTGTATGGACCGCCCAACCCCAAGTATACCATACGCTTTACAATTTTTGAAAAAAATAAAAATATAAACACGCTTTTGCTTACTAGCCTTTCCCGTTTTCATAGAGGGTGATCATAGTCGGCCGGCTGACATGTGAAAATGGACCCTTCTTGATCAGGTTGGCTGGAATGACCTTAAATTTGTTGCCCAACCACTCGAAAAATTTGAAGCATGCTTTTCGAGCCTTTTCAGACTGTGGTCCCAAAAGGAAGACCAAACCTACCGAAATTTCGGAAAAATAGGGTCCTCACCCCCCCCCCCCCCCCCGCGATTTCGGGCCGAAATTTCGTGTCAAAACCCGTTTTCGGACCGGATTCAAGGCCTTGCCCGCAGGGCCATACTTGTTTGATCACCTCTACGTTTCATCTCTTCAAAATAAACATTCCCCACATTTTAAATTTCAGAAAGAATTTTGCTCTCCTAACATTTGTTATATTTTTCCACTCATTGATATTATTACAATCATTCTTCAATTTCATAAATATTCAGGTTAAATCTCATTGTCATTTTAATTTTGAAAAGATGAATCAAATTCCATAATATAGAGATGAATCATGATCATAATTAAAAAAATCAGGCTGTAAAGATCATCAGCAATTGAATGAAGATCTTGAGTTGATGCTGAAAAAATGAGTCAGGTGTTTCAATGTTATAGTTAATCATTCAGTAATTTATTATTATTGTTTTTTGAAGATTTGTTTATTGCAGATTTTTATTAATTTTAGGGAGTATTGCAAATATCGTTTGATGCAATTGTTTTTAATTTAAATTTTAATCACATATAAGTTAACGTTCAGCTTCATAAGTGGAATATTCAATGTCTCATGTATTCGATATTCAATTTAATAATAATTTCCATAATGAATATCAATTTTATGAATCACAATCTTCAATTATTTCGTTATGCCAACATTCTACTATACATATATTTGTAAAGTTCAATGGTAATATTCAAAATTCAGTCATCAATTTCAATTTTTGAATGCAATTATTCAACTTATTTTATTTATCAAAATTCAATTCAGTTTACCACTTGAACCATTTGTATTTCTATTTATTGAAAACTAGTCTTAAAAATTCAACATTAGCCACTTTTTTTTTTTACGAGGTTGTGTTTTCATTTGCCGAGCAGAGCAGTTTGTGTTGTTGAATCCTACTTGCCTAGCTGGTACGTTAACGGTGGTGATGAAGAGGCTTTTAAATTATAATGATTATGCTAATAAGATTAGGTTTAAGTGTTATAAGGGTAAAACTATAGCCTTCGGACAGATCGTTCGCAGTTGGAATATGAGAGTTTTATGTTCCAAGAAGGTTTCAAGAAGATGCGAAAGAAAAAGAATGCTCAAATACCAAAAAGTTGATACTAGGTTGCGGTGCAAGACTTTCATTCTAATATATCCAGTTATGATTATCAATCTCAACCCATTTTATATTCAATTATTCAATTTTTTTTTCCAAATATTGTATGCTATGTTTGTAATTAAAAACAAAAAAGTTACAAATGTTTTCATTTCAATTTCAACAGTAAATATTCAGTGTATGATTTTCACAATCTTTAACATTTCGTATGCAATATTCAGTTTATTATTTTTCTTCAAATTTTTTTCTAAACAACAATGTCTAGTACGGAGAGTAGTATTCAATTTAACGATTATTAAATTTAACATTTTGTAATCAATATACTTTTATCCAGATTTCTTAGTGTGTTGTTTGTAATTTAAAAAAGTTACCAAGGTTGTTTTTTTTAATTCATTCTTCATTAGTAATTAATTATGCGATTTATGATTTACAACCTTTAACATTTCATATGCAATATTTAAATTATCAACTTTTGTAAAGTATTCTAGTAAATATCTAGTTTACGATTAGCATCCGAAAATTTCCAGTCAATCCAACGGATTGACAATCCAATGACCCATTTTGTTAAAATAAATGGAAAAAAAGAAAAAGATATATGACAATTTGTAAATAAAATATTCCTTTATTTACCAAAATGCTTAACATTGATTGACAATTGTTGCAATCCAATTGGAACTAGGTCAACCCTCTTATTCAGTCCCCAACCTTTTTCTTTTCAATATTCAAACTTTTTTCCAAATTCTTATGTGTTTCAAGGGGAGAGAATGGTGGGGACGAGAAGAAAAGAGGTGGGAAGCATGGGAAGGAAAGGAAAAAGTGTGATGGGGAGGAAGTGACGGAACCGAAGTTGGAAATTTAGGTTTGAAATTCAAAAAGATATATTTAGTTTAAAAATTTCAAATGTTTTTCCAATTTTTGATAGAATAGAAATAATTATACTCCCTCACGTTTTTTAGTGTTCCACTTTCTCTTTGTGGCCGTTTTCAAATAAATGTCCAAATCAATCTTAAAATTAACCTTTTTTTTACCTTTTACCTACAAATTTATTTACTCTAACATTAATGATTACTCATTCTAAAAGTCAACTTGTCATTATTTTACCCAATCTATTCACCAAAATTACTATTCCTAAAATTTCATTCACACATTTACTCTTTTCTACTAATTATTCAATGTTATTTACCCAACTTCTCAAACTATTTTATTCAACTCAATCAACTTCTTAAAAACTCTTCCAAAATATATGGAACATCTAAAAAAACGAGCAGGATAGAATTTATTCCTAATGATGCCAGTCATTGGCCGTGGTTAATATAAAATTGCTTTGACTAAATGGAAAGAAAAAAATTGATCACTTTCCCCAGAGAAGATTTGAAAATGATAAATTAAAACCGCGTTTTATACTTGTCAAAGCTAATAGCGTGGAGGGAACTTGCACTAGTAGAATAAAAGGCCATCTGAGGACTTCATAGACTCGCACCACAAATCTGTGTTTGCTAAATATTTGAAGTTGCGTTTGTGTAAATGACATAGAAGCACCTGCACAATCGAGCCTGCTAGTTGCCTATGCCTAAAAACTAAATAAAGGGCCTTTTAAAAGTCTTCATACTCTGCAAAACTTCTTCACCGCCCTCTGCCTCCCACCTTTCACATTTTTAAAACCTTAACCTCCGCTCCTCTTCATCTGTTCGAAATTATTTGCTTCTTTCAACCCTCCCTCAATCTTGGTGGCTAGTGAATAGATAATTAACCCTACCAAAAACGTTCATGCGCAGTAATTGTCTTCAGCTTAAATCTATTTAATTTCGCCAATGTTAATGATCTTTGACTAATATCCATGCGTAATATTTTTTTTCATGATTTGTAAAATTCTGCAATTTGAAACTATGATTTCAAGATCTTGTTCCTCTATTTAAGCAGCCATAAACCACTGTAGATTTTTTCAAAAAGAAAGAAAAATTAATCATAATTAATTATCCGTCTTTGTTTTATTCAATAGTCCGATATTAGTTCATGGTTAAGGTCATTATCACCCATGTTTTCATTCTCTTCCAGTACCATTTCATATCTAAAGTTTTTCTTCCAGTATTTAGTTATTTTAAAATTAAGATGCTAATTGTTATAATTTTTTATGCAGGTTATCTTGACAACTTGGGGAATAGTGAATAACAGCCGTACTCAAACTCAGATTTATTAGCATTGTTATAGTACTAATTTGAAATCAGGCTTTGTATAGTACCAATTAGGCGTTTAAGCTATTGAACAATTTTGTATGTATAGTTTTAGATGGTGGCTTCTTCAAATAAAATTTGTCCTTATTATACTATTGTAATTTTCGTTTTACTCTTGTATAAGTTAGTGTATGCAAATTGATATGAAAAAGAAACAAAGTGTTGAAAATGAACAATAATTCTTTGCTTCATACAATTCATAAAAGTGCCTTTACACGTTTAAGAAACACTAGACGCTTTCTTTACCGCACTGATAACAAATGTATTAGGCTAGTATAATTGCATTTTGACCGCACTTGGCAATGCTTTTAAGTTCCTTCATAAGATGAAAAAAACGCGTCAATAATCTTAAGACGCTTTTTTTATACTATACAGACGCTTATAAAAAGCATCACAATAAGTCCTAGCGGCAGCTACTTATGCAACACTTTTAAATGCGTCGGTATAGACTTTAGCGCCGCGGGAGTAATTTATCATGGATCGCTATGACTTTTTTGTAGTAGTGTTGGTGAACAGTTTTGGGTTTTTCCCTACATACAAATATGTGTTTTCCTATTGCAAATTTTTGTATTATTACTAGCCGTTGCACCGCGCGCAATGCGCGCGGTGCCCCGGACGGTGTGCTTAACGTAAGTGTACAATTATAAATGACTAATTATTCATTATCTCATGTTCCATAATAATAGTGAAGCAAACAAATGCAAGCGAAACAACGATTCAATCTCTTGTTTTTTAAAAAAATTGTAAACAATGATATAGCTATTACATGAATTAATCATTAACTTATTTTTTAACTATTATAGCTATTACATGAATTTATATGTATCAACTATGATATAACTATTATATAAAATACATGCTTCTGAGTGGATTCCTCTAAGATTCTAAGACACTTTGCACATTTAGCTTGTGCCATGATCGAACAAGTAAACCATTACCATCCTCATCGTTTTGATGTTCGTCCATTATGTCACAAAGATCACCCATTTCATATAACCATGTTGTAAATTGAAATTCCTTGCCACAAATCAACAACCTTACTAAATTACAAAATAGTTGAGCCAAAATTTAATGGTTAAACAACTCCAAAAGATAAATAACCACAGATGCCACCATTATAGTCATAAAACAAGTTATAGTTACATGGCAATAATAGATCACATCCAAGGTTTTTACAAAAAGGAAAAAAAAACACAATTGTAAATTTCACAAATAAATTTTTTATTGCACCAAGCTCAATTTCCTACATAAAGAGAATTTGAAATAACAAATTCAATTAAGCATACCATGTAATAKCATTTGGAAGCATTTGAATGACCTTTCATCYTGTTAAGCACTAATGTGACCTGGAATGTCTTTGCACTCTAATGGATAATGATTTAGTTAAGCTTTACAATTTTGAATAATGAACTCCAAATGAAAGGATTACTACCTCAGTTTATGATAGCCTTWACACTACARCTTATGATAGCCTTAATAAGAAATAGGTTAAGGGYCCTGTTATTASTACAACTTATRATAATCCATTCATCTAGCATGAAGTAAGACATRCTGTCATACAGTAACATGATTTATCTTATTTTATCTGTGTGTAGAGAAATGGGGATAGCTTGATGTAGGAAGGGGGAGTGAAATCTTGTATTCTTGTGTATGACTATGAGATTAGTAAACTGACCTCCACTATATTGTTATACTACTCAAATTTATGTATCATACGTATTGTATTGACACCAAAAATGTGCCCATCCTGATAAAAACAAAGATCCAAATAGACCCAGAAGGAAGTACTCTTTAATAACAAAGATCCTGATACCACTCCGAGTCTCTGACAATATAATACTTCGTACTCTTCTATAACATATCTCTAGCATTCTAAACACAATCCCATTAAACTTATGAAACCTGTACTAAGCCAGATGCATGAAAATTGCTTGCATAAATGATTTGAGGACATTGAGATTTATAGAAAATTTCAACATAAATCTAAAGCAAAAGAAAAGATATAAGCACCAATATAACATCAAGAAAGTGTAGATAAAAAAGTCACCCTAATCTTGAACCGTACCTACCATAGCCTCAAAGATATCCCCCTGGAAGATCTATCTTTTCTAAATACTTTGTCCAAGTGACCTTCTCAGAGAATGTCAAAATACATACCAGGTAGAATCTATAATTGTGGTTGGAAAATAACATTAGGTGGGTAAAATAAAGAGGTAATTTTGTGCAACCAGACAAAATTGCATAATTAGGGTAAGTGATGGAGGACACATTCCCTGAAATAATCAGTAAAGGTAATAAACAGCAGGGTCGCAACTCTGCTTACCTCTTTCCCCCATTCTGACTTGTCCTCCATAAACCACAAACTAATAACATGGATGGCGCTTCTTTCTGGCAGGTTTTTTTAGGTATAATACCTCCCATTTCCATAAACGTGCAGCAATGAACACTGTGACTGACCAAATCGCTCTCTATTCTCTTCTGATGAGATATGAGAAGATATTTCTTATCATCATAACCTGTGCACCAATGTGAACCATGAGAAAGAGATGTATGACAAACATTTACATCTTACTATTAATTAATTGCAATTGATAAGAGATAACAACAAACTCAATACTAAAATATAAACAAAAATGGATTAAGAAAACATGCATCTGATTATTACCTTTGACACCCTCTTCAATGTCTTCCATGTTTAAAATGGTATGGAAGATTCACTTCTTTATCCCCTCTTCTATCCATATACTTTTGTTACCATTCTTCCCCTTCTATTTTTATCCAAAGCAATTTCTCACAATAATATTTGGATCCAAATCTTCTTTAGACAACACTGATCATACCCATAAAGTGCTTGTCTGTTAAAGCAACATCTAGTACCCACATAAACTGGCCCTTGAATGCCATCCTGCTCCTTCATGTTAATCCGCATAATACAAAGACAACAAATATAATTTATCTTTGATATACTCGGGCAACAGAAAATATGTTAGTAAGAGAGAGATGGATACATACATCGAAAAACATAATATTCTTGTTAGCATATTGATCATGTAAATCAATGCCATCAAATCTCTGAGGGAATTGCACATAACACACTTTCTCCCAAGAACAGGATCCATCAAGAAACACAATGGCTTCTTTGACACATTTTTGTTATTGAAGTAGTGATCACAATTGACATTCAGTAGATATACACCATTGGTCAGTACGCAGAAACACAGATATGCAAATTACAGGAAACTCAAATATGTCATTCTGATAGTCTCAATGAAATAGCAGATACATTCAGCACAAGTGTGAAAGCAGGACAACAACATTGCATTACACAAAAATGATAACTAAAAACATATGGAGAATAAGAAACCCAAACAAAAGCCGATGTAAAGTATATGAAGCATGAAATAGCTTATGTGTCATAAGGAATCATTTATCATGTATGTGACGGGGTTCCAAATAGCAGAATGGCAAATAACATGTTACTAAAGAGTGTGTTCTACAAAAGAAAACGAGGGAAAATAGTAAAGACACAATGATAAACTTCTCCTTTCAATAAGCACAAGGCCACAAGTGACACAATGACAATATATTTATTGAAGCTTGCTATATACCCATAGGGCAACTGATTTATTTCTTAATAAAAAAGTTTTGATGCAAATAGCTCCTTGTAAAATATAGCAACGACTAAGTCAGGATAAAAATCTATTTACAACAAAATCTATTGTAAGTGTTTCGAGAACACTTTACCTATTCATTTTCAAATCCACCACCATTTTTACACCAAAGGAAAAACTAGTATGAAAAATGTCATACTGAATCGAGGAAAACTGTCATTGCCTCTTAGCTAAGGTCTTCTTCAACCTTTAGGATCTTCCCAAACACACAATCTAAGTTCATAACAGCAGAACAACACTAGAACAGAGAATTGGTTTTCTTCTATAATAATCCGCACCTATTTTCTCTTAGAATTTCCAACGTGTTGCGCCATCATTTGATCGTTTCAGTACTCCACTGCAAATATAATATAATGAATATGACATAAAATAATCAACAAACTAAAAACTAACAAATTAACTGATACAGTTTAGGGCGAAATTACCTTGGATCACCTTAAACCATCCGAATCCATGATCATCTCAGAGCTGATCGTATCCCTCGATCACTCTAAGGACCATTATTCTCGGCGACACTGCACTGTAATGAACATACTCTAAAAACAAGCGTGTAAATTTAAACAAAACCAAAAACTAATTAAACAATAATGCTAAGCACTTAGTAAATCAAGTCTAGACAGCTCCTTAATACCAAACCAAGCCTTAAAAACTACTAATCAGCCTAATCTCATACAGATGAATCCAACTAATAGTGGCTGGGAACCCTTCGAGGCTTCAAGCTACTGAAATGAACTAATTTTCCTCAAATATCAAGACGCAATTATTAATCTCAATATTATCCCCATGCAACAGTTAAAATTCAAGCAATTCATCGCAAGATCTAACTTTCCAAACATAAACCCTAACTAATTCTAGAAAAATTACGTCCTTAATAAATTCAAAATCAAAATTCAAATAAAATTGATACATATTCACATGGAAGGAATCATAATCAACAAAATGCAGAATATTAAAGATTAAATTTCCATCCAAAAATCAAACGAAAATCTCCCTAAATAAAAAAAATACTTGCAAAAAACCCGAATTAAAACAAAATCAGAACAAAAATAAATCGAAAAATCACCTTTTTCATGTCAGTCACTATCATCGTCTAATGGACGGTCGCTTCTTCCCATCTCCATACTTCATGAATCATGACCACTTCATCACCAAAATAGAAGACCAAGAAATAAAAAGAAAAACCAGAATATGAACAATTAGAGAGATAAAGAAAAATCGAAACCTAAAATTAGAGAGATAAAGAAAAAAATCGAGTTTGTCTTCAAGAAATATTCAAAAATTCACCCGTCTCGAATCAGCCGTGGTATAATAAATGAATAAGGTGAAATCCGTCGCTATTACAAACAATTAAGGGTAAAAATTAATTAAAGATGCAGAGTTGCAGGTTGAGATGATGAGAGGGGCTGAACGGAGTGAACCCAGACCAATGAAAGGAAAATGATGAGTTGAGCAGAGAGAATGAGAATGAGCGTTAGTAGAGGTGATCAAACAAGCCCAGCCGCGGTTAGCCGATCCGGCCCGAAATTTTAGCGGGCTTTGGACAAAATTTTTCGCCCGAAATCGGGCCGGCCTGGCCCGATTTTCTCGAAACTTTGGTGGCTTTTGTCATCACTTTTTGTGCATTTTAGTTATATTTTGGCCGGCCCGAAAAAAGCCCCCAAGCCCGCTCCAATTTTTCGGCTTTGGACAACAATATTAGCCCGATTCCAAACCCGGTCCGATTAAAGGCCTAATTTTACATTACAAGCCCGGCCCGACCCGGCCCATGATCACCTTTAGCATTAGGTTTGGTAGAAGAAAATGAAATGAACGATTGGATCTAATAATTAGACCAACGACTGAGATGTTACAAAAAACTGTTCAATATTGTAAGGATAAAGTAACTAGTATTTTGCCTAGACAATACTCCGAATTAACATTTGTTTTATATACATAATATATATAACAACCAAATTTAATTTCTAATGATCAAACTACAAATTATTTTCTCATAAAAAACTTACAAATTATTTCTAACAACAAAATCATACAAGTTATTGAAAGAAATTCTTTTTTTTTTTTTTTACGGGGAAGGACTAATTATTACCAAATATCAAAATTACAACTAAAACCTCGAGAACATTCTTTCAATCAAACATCAAAAACATTAAAATTACGACTTAGAGAAGCTAACGAATGTGCAACGTTATTCTCTTCTCGCTTAACAAAAGAGAAAGAAAAATGGTTACAATACCCCTTCAAACTAAGGATATCATTAACAACGTTTCCAAAGCAGCAAACATCCTGACATTCGTTTTACATAGCGTGATATAGCTTCAAAAAATCCGTCTCAATCACAAAGGTCCTTTATTCCCGACTCCCAAGCTGTGAGCACTAGCAACCTCATGTTATTGCCTCTGCAACATCAACATCCACCTCCATAGTAAGACATTCACTCACTGCCAACATTACATCTCCATCTGAATCCCTAACAATGCCTCCTAAACCCACGCTTCCCTCCTTGAACATCGCAACGTCTGAATTTGCTTTATACAAACCCACAGGAGGAGGCTGCCATTTCGAGTTGAACTGCTGCACATTGAGGTGTATAGGAGCTCCACTTTTCGGCACCTTTTCATACTCCCCCACGAGGTTATTTGCCTTTCACGAGACCATGTGAACTGGGACTATCCGCCTATCAAAGCACCAACCATTGCGCCTAAGCCACACCTGTCATGCTATGCTCCAAAAAATAGTCCACCAATCGTCGCCTTTAAACCTTTGGAGTACCAGCTGTAACCAATCCCATAAGGACCTTTGATTTGCACTCTCCACTTCAAGGCGCAGCGGAGAAGTTTACCAAATCACTCGAGCCTCATACAGGTAAAAAGGGCATGTGTGAGTGTCTCATTATCCTCACCACACATCGGGCAGTGTTCATCGACCAACATACCACGTTTCCTCAAATTATGACGCACAACAACCCCTTCATGGATTAATCTCCAGCAAAACAAACGTACCTTAGGAGGTAATTTTACTTCCCAAACTTTGCGCCATATTCCATTCACCCTTTGCATCTAAGGTCCAGCAACATACCTGTGTTGCTCCTCTACGGCCAAATAATAAACACTTTTTACTGTGAAATTTCCCCTCTTTAAGCAAACCCAAGTCCACTCATCAATGTGTGGAAAATTTGGCAAAATTTCAGCTGTTATAGCCTTAGCCTCCCATGGTGTAAACATGATGGAAATCAAGTCACAATTCCATTGATGATGTTGTATGAGTTCTCGAACCAAGCATGGGCCACCCTTCATTCTTCTAGTAAAAGTAAAGATTTTGTAGTTTGGGAGCCTCCCAGCCCACGGGTCTTCCCATAAGTTCATTCAACATCCATCACCAATTAACCATTTGGCACCCCGCGAAATAAGCTCCTTAGTAGAGCAAATAGACTTCCACATAAAACTTGCCGTAGGGCTTAATTTAGGCTTTAGGAATGAAGTGTTGGGAAAATATTTTCTTTTGAGGATTTTAGCCATCAAGGAGTTCGGTTTAGTCATCACCCCCCATGCTTGCTTAGCCAACATCGCTTTGTTAAAGGCTTATAGGTTTCGAAAACCAAGCCCTCCTTCCTTCTTTGATCTGTATAATTTCTCCCACCCAATCCAAGCCATTTTCCTTTCATCTCGTCTTTGACCCAAAAAAAAATTTGCGACATAACTTTTCGATATCACTGAGAATAGAGACCGGGATAGAAAAGCACTGCATTACATATGTCGGAATTGCTTGAGCAACCGTTCTGATAAGAATTTCACGCCCAACTTGATAAAGGAAACCCTCTYTCCAACCTTTTAACTTCTTCAACACACGTTCTTGAATTGCTTGAAAAATCGCTTTTTAGATTTTCCAACATATGTTGGAAGACCCAAMTATTTCTCTTGATGGTCAACAGCCTTAAAAGATAACTTCATCTGAAGGATTTCTTTCTGTTGTTCGCTCACATTTCGGCTAAAAGACACTTTTGACTTCCTTATTCAGTTTTTGCCCTGAAGCAGCTTCATAGATGGATTAGATTTCCAATATATTCTCAATTTCCTGTTCTATATCACGCACAAATAGGAGACTATCATCAGCAAAGAATAAATGTGATATTGGGGTCACATGCTTACCAATTTTTAAGCCATGAATTTCCCGTTTAGCTTCAGCTTCCCGTAACAGAGTAGAAAGACCCTCAGCACATATGATAAAAAGGAACGGGGATAACAGATCTCCTTGTCGAAGCCCCCTAGTAGGCTTAAATTGTCTCGTGGGTTGACCMTTTACTAGAATTGRCAGAGAAGTAGAACGTACACAATTCATGATAGCAGTAACAAAAGAGATCGRAAAATCAAGTCTAAGCATCATATTTTCTAAGAAAATCCACTCAACTCTATCGTACGCCTTGCTCATGTCCAGCTTCAAAMCACAAACACCACTTTTCCCGTTTTTCTTATTCCTCATATAATGAAAACATTCAAAAGCTATGAGAARATTATCCGTAATCAAACGCCCTAGAACAAAGCCACTTTGAGACTCATGGATAACATCAGGAAGCACACTTTTTAGTCGGTTAGCAAGCACTTTCGAAGCTAATTTGTAGAGAACATTACACAAACTAATTGGCCTAAAATCGACAGGAGACTCACACTTTTTCTTTTTTGGAATAAGAGCAATGTGAGTCTGATTTATTGAACCAATATCATCAACACCATTTAACAAAGAAATAACCTTGGAAGTCACATTCGGACCAATAATTGACCAAATTTTTTGATAAAATAAAGCACACATACCATCTGGGCCAAGGGCTTTTGTAGATGCATGTGATTAAGTGCACATGTCACCTCGTTAGCTGTAAAAGGCCTTGACAATTGTTGTTGCATACTCTCTGCTACACACGATTGAATTTATGCCAAAATTGGTTCCATATCCATATCACCCATACTAGAGAATAACCCCTCGAAATGTTGGACAAGTACTTCCATTATTTCCAATTCATCTTCACAAATTTTCCCTGCACCATTCTTAATCTCGAGAATATTATTCCTTTGGGCTCTTTGCTTCGTTTTATTATGGAAGAATTTAGTGTTTTTGTTCCCATGTTGTAGCCACTCTTGCCGACTCCTTTGCTTCCAAAAAACCTCTTCCCTAACCTCCAACTCATCCATCCGCATATTGATAGCTTTCATTTGCATGATAATCTCTTCAGATTGTGGTTGTTCCATGAGAGATTTCATCTACTGAGAACAAGCTTTTAATTCCTTTTGTGTAGATCTCCAAACTTCTCTCTACTCCACGATGATAGATTACTTGTTGTGCGATTCAAGTTTGCCAAAGTATCACCACCCCCTAGCCAAGAGTGCATAATTATTTGCTCACATGTTTCATCTCGAAGCCACATTTCTTCGAATCAGAACAATCTCTTCTTTTTCTTGGGCTTATTTGTATAGATCAAAGGTCATATACAAACAAAAAGTGGCAGGTGATCCGACCTCCTTTTTTCAAATGAGAGACAAAAGAGCCACCATATTGTTGCTTCCACTCATGATTTGAGAAGAACATATCGAGCCTTTCCTGAATATTCGAGTCCCCACTTTGGCTATTATTCCATGTGTATTGATACCCTGTATAGTTAATCTCCATTAAACCATAAATATCCAGGGCCTCCCGAAAAGTTGCAGCAAGAGCAAAATCAAACTCATCTCCTCCCTTTTTGTCTATTGCCCATAACATCATATTCCAACCCCCACCACACATCCACGGTTTGTCATTAAATTCACCCAACTGTGTAAGGAGTTGGCACGTTTTTGGTTTGTTTGCCTTCTCTGGATACCCATAAAATCTAGTGAACCTCCATTCAAATGCATCCGAGCCGACAATATCCACATCTAAATGGTTAGTTGACATAGAACGAAGGATGACCGAGAGCTCATCCTTCCAGAAAAACGCCAGACCACCACTTCTTCGCCTCCCTTCACCATTACACCCATAAGTAATACTCCCTTGAAATTTCAATGTGCATTTCAATCTTTCAACCTCATGAGGATGAAGCCGTGTTTCTTTAATGAAAAAAAATTGGGGGATGTTCAGTAATGACAATACACCTAAGCGCAATGGCCGCCTTTAGGTTCCCCAACCCTCAACAATTCAAAGAAAGGACATTCATTGAGAACTAAGAGCATTGTGGCTGCCCGCGCCTTTAAGTTGCATATCCTGAATGTCTAACAATTAGGATTTGTATGGACTATTGTCTCATGTAAGCCTCCCTTTCTCTGAACCCAACGACAGTGAGGGCCCTGAAAAAAGGTCTCTACTTATTTCACCTCGACCCCTTTTTAATATCCTTAGTTTAGGGCCATCACTTATTTCCTCACCAACATTAACAGTGTGATCTGTGGCAGCATCAGGAACAAAAGGCACCCTTGTTTTTTCCTTATGAGCATTGAAATCTTTAAGATTAATGGCTAGCTGTTTCGCAGACTCCCCAAAGTTTAATCAGGTGCATGCTTTATTATTTTTCAAATTTTCTTGCAGCATCGATACCTTCTTTGCATCCTCCTCTATTCTGGCTTCATTGGGTCAACCTCAGATGGGAGATGCCTTCATCCAACTGCCATAGGGTAATTCAGACACAGGCATATCCTCATTGAAATTCGAGTACTATTGGTATGTGTGCCCCAAGCATCTGCAAGCATGGCAGAAGTCCATAAGTCGTTCATATGTGAATTCGACAATTTTTGGACCATTAGAAGTGGCTATTTTAGTCCAACGTTTTAAAGGTTTATTTAAATTAATATCCACTCTAAATCGCATATATTTGCTCCAACCCACAGTGTCAGAGGAATCAAATTCAACAAAATCTCCCATGCTTTTTGCAAGGGATTTAGCCATAGATGAGGTTCGTTTATTTAATGGGATGTCCCAAGCACGGACCCAAAATCGAATTGTTGAAAAGCTAATTTCATAGGGTTGTATACCTTCATCAAAATCTTGCAAAAGTAGTGGAGAACCCCGGAAAGACCACGGACCACCTTCTAGGATCTTTTGCTTATCCGATTGAGAGAAAAACTGGAAGATGAAAACTTTCGGAGTAATCTCGCGAACCGCCACACCTTTAGCCAGCCTCCAAGCAATTTTCATTGAATTTTGCATGGCTAACATGCTAAAGGGATTTTCCATGAGTACCTTGTCAATCAAGCACAACTGCAACTTGCCAACAACCAGATCATCCTCCTCGTCCCCTTCACAATCGATTATTTCATCCTCATCCTTGGTCATTGTAAGCCCTTTCAATTTGTTTTCCAGCGATTCCATAACCATAACCCTAAAAAGAAACCATAGAGTAGAGAACTCGTGGGAATGAGGAATTAAATGTGAAAGAAGGTCGAAAATTCCTTACTTTGAAGATCAAAGAAGGCCTAGAAACTCTACTCTACAAACTAGGGTTTTAGGAAACTAGAGAGCAAAGAGAGTATTTTAGGATGATGATATTTTATTGAAAGAAATTTAAGTATACTTGCAATGTACACATACAAGTCATGAATTTATGCATTTGATAACATTATAAATAATACTTCGTATAAAACATAAAGAAAATTAACTGAAGTAATGGTTCTTTAAAAAATTAAATAAAAAAAGTCAATAATATATTTTGTAAATTTATATATATTTTGGAGGAGAAAAACAATACGATGAACGAAAAATTGAATGAATTGTTTTATCTACTCCGTAGTAATAAAATAGTTAAGGTTTTTATTTGGAAAAATAATTAAAGAAATCTTTTAAAACTAAATAAAAATAACTTATAAAACTAAAAAAGGAAAAAAGAAAAGAAAATAAAAATTTAACTGTAGCAAAGAAGTGGAAAAAAAGAAAATTTTAAAAAAAGTAAAAAGAAAAAAAATAGGAAAGTGAATCAGTTGAAACTTTATATACTTCCTCCGTATCATAAAAAACACAATTTTGAAGGAGGCACAGACTCCTAAGTAAAATTTGAAAATTGTGTTTAGAGAGTGCAATGACCATATTACCTTTGCAGGAGAAATAAACAAGGAAAGGTTGTTACCCCCACCATCGTTACTACTACCATGGCTACTTCCAACTACCATCGCTATTTTCAACCACCACCGCCACCTTTGGTACTACCATCGGCCCACCACCGCCACCATCGCTACTTCCATCGCCGCTTTTGACCCAATTGAACCACCACAACAACCCACGAAGAAACCCACGACGAAACCAGTCGATTAGGCCGAGACAGCGGTGAACCAGCTTCCATGCAAGAACCGAATGCGAAGGAGAGAACGAAGATCCCCCTTGTGAAGATTAAGGGGGTAGATCGCATGTAATTACTCGAGATTTCCACCATTCACAACCTATTAATCTTCTAAAAAAAACAAGGGGTATTCTTCTTCGCTTTCGAATTCATCTCTAATTGGGGTTATTTGTTTTTATTTGCTGAAAGATTGAACAAACAAAAACGGATATTGCCTAGAAAATTGAACGAAAATTGCTCGATTAGGGTTTGACTACTGCTCGACGGCGGCTCGATTGGGTTAGTGCTCGACGGCGGCTCGATTGGGGTACTGACAAGGTGTTGGGATGCTGACAAGGTGATGGAGTACCGACGACGGCTTGATTGGGGTACTGACAAGGTGTTGGGGTTTGGGTTTCTAGGTGTGCGATGTGAGACTAGGTGGTGGCAAAAGGTTGCAGATGGTTGGGGTTGGTGGCAGAAGGTTGGAGATGGTAGAACCTTGTCAGATTTGGTAAATTTACAATGTTAAAAGTTAGATTTGGTTAATTTACATTAGTCATATAATTTAGATGAATTATGTTTAAGTTTTTTTACACATACCAATGTATAATTTATATCGTAAATATTTTCTAATGTGTTTTGATAAAAGTTATATATTAATAAAGTACAAATTTAGACGAATACAATGAACCTGAATATATTTTCTAAGACATGAAACACAAAATCTAGTCAAAGGAGTAATTGTCAACATTTTAAGTTAAAGTATTGCGATTAAAAGGGAGTGGGGGAAGTATTGTTTTGTAGCACAACTGCATTAATGATGTATTAATTTTCTATGTTGGTTATATTATGATGTCCAAAGCTCTACACTTTTTTTAAGGCAATGTCTTATCAAAGTTATGAGATTGTTCAGGCGCTCATTGTAAATCTTAAATCTGATGAGCATGGCTAGCCAGCTATGAATAAATTTAATGCAACCGTATTTCCCTGGAACAATTGTTTTCTCATGTGGACAATTAGCGTTTTGGAGTAGGATATTGTTGTCTCTTTGGCACAGTGCATGAACAGTCAAAATTCCAAGGAGTTCTTTCAAAAAGTTGCATAATGCATCCAAATTTGAAATTATAAACTTATTTTAATATCAATTAGTTTGGCAGCACCTAAGGTTTTATCCAATCTTGAAAGAGTAAATTTAAGCACAACAACGACTGTGAGATGCTACATGCTAGATGCCTAGATGGTTCTTTAAAAAATATATAGGAAATTTACCTTATTTACTCAGAGTGCTTCCACTGAGTGCTGTTGTTTGTAATTACTTGTTTCCTCATTTCTTTAAAAATGTTGGCATTATATTGAAGCTGAAGGAGTTTTTGTTTCCAGTGTCTTCATATCCGTCTTCATGATATGATAAATCTGATGCGACAGGCTGCACATATGTCTAATTGTGCACTGTTTATTATGATAGGAACGGGCTATATTTCCAAACGGAAAACATATCTTTTCTTGAAATTTCACCAAATGATGCTCAAGTCTCAAGAGAAGAAAGAGTTTTTTTTGCTTTTGGTTAGTTAGTCTTGGCATTTCAACATGCATTGACATAGTGTTTGGTGATCTAAGAGGCTATGAGATGGGTAAGTTTAAATTTATTTCAATCATTTTCTTTGTCATTCTTTGTAATAGATTGTCTAAATTAAATCAAGACAAAATCAGATTATATTTCAAAGAATATTAAAAAAAACAAATGCATTCTTTCATTATATTCACTCTAATAGAGTGTGTAAATTAAATTAAGACGAATCAGATTAGATTATGAGGTCCTATAATAATACTTCATAATTTGTTCAAAAAAATAAAAATACTATTATAATTTAACGCACCTCTTGTCTCTTGTCTTTATCATCTCCCTCATCTTTTACTCTACTGTCTCATGTAATCATGGAACTTGTTAGTTTTACATTTCTTCATGATTTTAATCTCAAGATTATCACCCAATTTGTTTTGTGGGTTAAAAAAGCTTCATTTTGGGTAATTCTGTTCAACCCAACACCAAATATTATACAACATATAATGTTCTTCATCAATGACTGCAAAAAAAGTTGTAGAAAGTTTCTCAAAGAGTCTGATTGACGAAGTTCATAAATGGGGTTCTTTGAAACAATCAGGAGTAACACTTAGCCTTGTAGGTATATGATGGAATTTGGGTCGAAACCAACTGATCGAAACTTGTTGATTTATGTTCAGTTTCTTCATAAAGAGCTTCCTATTTGAATTGCAAGAAGAGCTATTGAGCTTGAGACTCTTATGGTTTATCTCATAAACCCGCTGTTATCAAGGTAATTTTGCAGAAAGATTCCAACTTTTTCAGGTTTTCTTAATTTTTTAGTGTGAATTTGTTCTGGGGGTTTTGCATTTTTCTGTAATGGTTTGCAATTTTGGGTTGAAATCATGAATTGTTTGATAGATTTGTGAATTGGGTTTGCTTGTTTTGTGGGTGTTTTGTTGGAACTGAAGTCAATTTTTAATGTGGATATGTTGATCTACCGTAAAATTTATGTGCATGTGATCATGCTATAAAATTGGTTAGTAGACTTTGATGTAGATATGTTAATTTATAGTTAAATTTCAGTGCATGTGATTATACTGTAAATTTGGGTAGTTTTTTAATGTAAAATGTTGATTAATAGTTAAATTTTAGTGCATGTGAGATTCTGTTGTACATTTGGGTAGTTTTAGTGAAGATTTTGTAGCATATTCWGCAAAATTTATGCARCATGTTACTTTGTTGGGCATGYTAATGTTTCAAAATGGTGTTAGTTTAATAAAGAATCTTTTAAATATGATCCCAAAAATGAGGATTATGGTAGGCTACAGGGTTTTTCTGTTGTAGTACTGTATTTGTGAAATTATCTATAAAAATGTTCCTTGATTAGTTTAAATGAGAACTCTTTCTGTTATTGGAATATTGTTGATGATTAGAACTTTCAGATTCATTTTTTGGGTTCATTCACTGTCATATGCCATGTGTTCTCCTGTACATCTGATGCTATCATGCTATCAAAACTAGAATTGTTGGGTTCCTAGGATGTTGAAGAACATATTTGGTKAATTGGAGGATTTTTCTTGGAATGAGGCTCTTTAAAAGCTGTTTTGAAAGCTTCGATTAGCATATAGAGAGATCCTTGGGTCCCTACTCTTCCAAATTTTAAGCCTATGATAAGATCTGATCATGTCGAGTTGCCTCAAATGGTGAATGAACTAATTGAGAATGGCTCGTGGAGGGAACTAAAAGTGCTTATCACTTAGCAAATAAACTCTATGAAAAGTTCAAGACCTACCCAGGAGAACCATTTGTCACCTAAAAAATGGCAGATTTTGTGGAAGCTACATGCATGTTCCTCTGAAGATTAGAAGCTTTGCTTGGAGAGCCCTCCATGATAGTTTGACCACCCAGTTAAACTTGGGCAAAAGAAGCTTAACCATTGATGTGCTATGTCCCTTAAGTGGTGAGTGCTTTGAATCTGTGCTAAATTACTTCCGATGCAGCAATTTTCAATGATGTCAATGTTGGTTTGGGTGGTTTTATAAGGGRTCATTTTGGAGATATTCTAGTGGCTTCATTTTGTCCTRATAGAAGACATGTTGAACAAGAAGCTTTGTCGGCGAGGCRTGTTTTAACTATTGCATATGATGTTGGTTTTCGTAAAATYATCTTTGAATCTGATTATTTGAAACTAATTCAACAACTTAAAAAGGGCAGTGGAGATTTATCAAGTTTTGGTTTTCTTGAGAATGAAATATGAAATATTGTCAATATTTTGATGTCTCCTTTGTTCGTAGAGATGGCATTAAAGTTGCCCATTCTCTTGCTCAGCTTTGTAAGYATTACTYTGGTTGTATYKTATGGAAGGAGGAGTATCCCCCTTCTCTACACTCTGCTGTATGTTTTGATTTAGAGGGCTTGACCCYTGAATAAATTTGCTGCCTTTTTTCTTGTCAAAAAACATTGTTGCACTTGCACTAGAACAAAGGGTTGTAATATATTAGTATGTCAGAGGCTTGGAGCCAATTATACCTGATTACCTGGTTTTAAATTTGGAGTTCATATTATACGGAGTACATCACATTTTTTTTATAGTCATATTCATCATAAAGTATTAAACACCATATCTCCTAAGATGATTTGTAACACCTATTTTTGAAAATTRTTGTAAGTATTGCATAATAATGGAGGGATTATTACAAGTTTAATAAATATGYATACGAAGTATATGATGTTCACCTAGCTTTGATGATTACGAACACTTGTTATAGCGTATTTATCCTTTATGTTTATCATCCATATGATTTTAGTAAGTTCWATTGTTAACCTTCGTGATCTAATTTAAAGAAAATCAAGTGATATTCTCAATAAAACTCGAGTATAATGAGGGGTATAATTTTAAACTTTTCAAAACTCGCCCTTTTTTCTTTGACATACTCCCTTTGCCCTTTACTTTTTGTGATGGGTTGAGAAAATGAGAAGTTCGAAGAAGGTACTGAAATTCGACATATTTTTCTAAGAAGAGTCATCTTCGTTGTAAAGGTCAGTATGACTTGTAACAAGGATGAAAACGACTTCTTTTGTCACATAAGGTCAGTATGAGTTGTAACCAGGACGAAAACGACTTCTTTTGTCACATGTCTTCTCATAATATTTAAAATCAGAYTTGTAATTCACTTTTAATTTATTAAATTTCTCTTACTCTTTATTTTATAAAATCTACATATAGTATATACTAATGAGTACATGCACATGAGGCAAGGCATGGTAGCTCAGTGGAGCTACTCCCACCTTCTCGAGCTTTGGTTAGGGTTCGATCCTCATCCCAACGTTCTGCTTGGGGGTACTATCCCCCACCCCCTAGTGCTGTTATCCGCCACTTCCCTCATATTATTTGATAATATTTTTAGCTCCTATTACAAAGTAGTAAAGATTATTTTCACGATTGGTTATTTTAAAATNGAAGGGTAGGTTTTGGCTTGGAGTACAAATTCTAATACTTCTTCCTTATCGAGAAAAAAAGCAACATTAATAATACAAACCGATATTATTTGTAAGGTATATATTAAAATATTTATTTGTTGCACACTAACTAAGAGAAACGGATGAAGTATATACTATAAGAACTTAAAACATATGGAGAACAAAGTATAATATCAAATTTATATACTCCGTACTAAAAAAAAGATGCTAACAATCTTATTACGAAAGCATTTGCAAACAATGAGTTATTTTATCAGTTTGGATTATCAACAAAAATAATTAATATAAAGTTCTACATTTTTTAAAAAAATATTCACAACAAGTATTTACTATGATTTCTTAGTTGCAATACTTGTAAATAGCACTACACAGATATACAAATTTTGATCATGTTTTTCACTTCATACCAACAACTGAACAACATACAATAAAAGATATGAATGTTCTCTACACAATATATATCATATGGAGTACAATCATAGAAGTAAAACTGGTTCACTCGCATAAAAATAAATAAAAGTGTTACAACTAAATGGCGGTATTGTCATTGATTGAGTACAACTTCATGTATGTTTTCTCTACTAAAAACACTGTAATTAAAAAAAAAAACTGTTAGTAGCCAAATTTTTTTTTCTTTGAAGGAAGTAATATAAGTATATGTTCTATCATGATTGCAATTATAGCATAAAAAGAAGGGAAATTAGCTACTCCAATTATGCAGAATCTAAATATTCCATATCCTACATTTTTTTAAAAATTGTGATTATATATTATGATAAAATAAGGCGTCTAATAGTAGTTGACATTATGCTATGTCAATTCAACTTATGAAAACACTCTAAGATTTATTATAAAAAAAAAAAGAAAATCAGATTAAATTTGAAAATTTCAAACTGATTGATCATAAATTCATAACCATTGCATATAAACAATTAGATTGAGAGGTGTTAAAATGAAACACAAAATATGCGACGTTATTGGACGGTAATAATAAAAGGCTAAGGCGGTTTGTTCTTTAAACTTATATGTACTTGTTGATACTCCTTATTTCATATATTGATTGAAACTTATTTAGTGAATGAGTCAATACCTACTGATACTTAGTTATTTGAATGCAGTGATACTAAGCCTAGCTAATGTATGTATCTTTCTTTTTCTTTATAATCTACATATTTTTTTTCTGTTGAATTTCACAGCCTTTTATTGTCCTTACTAAATGTGTTCTTTTTTTTTTCCATTCATTATTGAGCATAACAATTTTTTTGGGTGTTAAGAGAGCCACATTTAAAGGACGGAGATAGATGAGAATGATCGATCTTCTAAAATCGTGAGCAAAATTCTAACCACTCGAGTTATTCCTCACCGGCTTCTCAGCTAATGGCGTAACAATAATAAGATATGGTGTATAGTAATTAAAATAGGTAGTTTAACAAATTAGTCATTAGTCATGCATGCATAAACTTTTATACGTACTTGGTATTAAATATTGACTAGTAATTATTCGTTGAATGATTTTGCATTTAATTATTTTTTGTGTAAAAATAATTCCAATGTGTAAGTGTACAACTGTACAAGAAAAGTCACCACGTCAATTGTT
Source organism: Bassia scoparia (assembly GCA_008642245.1). Lineage (NCBI taxonomy): Eukaryota > Viridiplantae > Streptophyta > Magnoliopsida > Caryophyllales > Amaranthaceae > Bassia > Bassia scoparia. The sequence continues at coordinate 63,677 of SNQN01001633.1, read as the reverse complement.
AAAAAGAGTACTACTTAAAACCCTAATTAATTACTCTCTCTTGCTCTTTTTTCGCTTTATGGACAGTGGACAACAAACCTTAGCTTGCTTTAATGTTATTTAGCCTCAGCCCTCAGGTACAAAAAAAAAAAGAAGCTGAATTCCGCTATTTGAGATCATGGCCCACGGGGTGTTACATAAGATATACTCCGTATAATAAAAAAATTGAAAATTCATTAATTGAATTTAAATATTAATATTGTACGTCAATTGATGATGATTTTGGTATTCATTATAAGATTTATACTTCGTATCATTTCAAAAAATATATTTAGTGTTTATTTAACTTCTGGGACATTCGTTAGCAAGATCGTTTTAAAAAATCTAGGATTGTATGGCAAACCTTAATATCTTCATGTTTTTATTTATTTTGTGACATCGTGATAAATTCTTAACATAACGATTGATAAAATAACATAATTTTGTATTATTCAATTTTGTGCTAAAAATATTTAAATAATTTTCTTTAAACTATATAACTCCTTCATATCTCTTATGTATCTATCATAAATAAAAAATATTTATTTTCACGTTTTACAAGATTTTCTCGTACAAAAATATTCATTATAAACAAGTTTTATAAATAAATTTAATTAATAAATCGTGAATCACATGGAAATTAATCTAATTAATGTATTAAGTGATTTTACCTTGTACAAGAAAAGCTATATATTTAGATGCTCACATATAATACTCCATACTATGTAGTATGCATATGTCCTTTGAACTTTGGTCTAGGGCGCTAACTTTCAAAATTGTAACCAATTCAACTACCCTACATAGATAGACCAGCCGAGCATTCACAACAAATCTATACGAGAGTCCCAATATAATTTTTCTATAACTCACTTATAGCTTAGTTTACCGTTTACATACGTCCATTTATTATAATGAAATGACAATCAAGTAAAAAACGCTATTTATAAATTATGAAAGGATAAATTATATGAATCACATAATTACTATATTACTAATAATTCACTCATATATTTTTGTCTTCAATTACTTTTGTTTAACCAGTAATCAAACTATGATCACATTAGGGTTCATTTGATCTTATTATCGTACCTATGTAAACTTTCAAAAGACATTCTAGTAGGAATATCTTAGAGTTTTGCTTGTTTTCCTTAGAATCAATATAAAGTGTAGGATCGAGTCAAGAAAGCCGACCAAATCGGACCCATCTTATCCAACAACAAGAGTAATGAAAGGTGATTTGAAAATTATTGGTGGGAATAAATAATATCATTAGAATAATATTTCTCATATTCATTTGCATTTTGTTTAAACTAAATAAAAAAAATAAAAATTAAAAGCAAGATGCAATTATATAAACTTTACCTTAAGAGCATAATTCCTATTAATAAAATTACAAAGTATTATGAAAACATTATACTTTCTTTAATTCACATGCCATGTCTCAAAGATAAGTTAAGAAGAAGAAAACAACAAATGAGATGATTATACATGTCTCCACTATCATTAGCAAAATATTCACTCTAGGCTTTATTCAAGTGGATGTGTTACTTTTGGTAATTGTTATGATCCACTCAATATCACAAGAAAATGACAATCCATTTCCCACTCATTTAATTTCCTTGTCACACAACTTCATCATTTTGAAAACAAATACAAATTGAAGATCTTTTAATTTTCAACCTCTTCCTAGTTTGGTAATTGCCATATGCATGATTGTACAATTTCAAAACTATAAACTACTTGATTACCTTCTCTTGTTTTTAAAAAAAGACTAATTTCTTAGCTATTGAGATAAATTAATAATCCAATTTCCTCCTCGCAAGAAGTTAATAACATGTTTTCGTTGGGGCTATAAGTTAATTCTCCTTCACTACTCTACAGATTAGTATGATATTGTCTACTTTAAACTTCCAATATAATACGACACAACACATACATATCTGCAATTGTAAGATCACACACATGAGGAGGTCTCCAAAAACACATCATAGTTGCAGCCATTGCATGTTTAATTTCTTCTCATATATTCCTCTCTATCACTTTGCCTTCTCTTTTTTTTAACAAATTTTAAAGTTGGTCTCAACAAATACTAAAGTGAAATCTTAGATTGCTTTCATGAGTTTTTTTTTTTTTAACGTTAGAGGCCTGTTTACTTCAACTTAATTTCGATTCAGTTCAGTTTTCAATTTTAGTCTTTCATAAATAATTCATTTCAGATCAATTCAATTTAGTTTAGTTCATGAGTTCCCGTAATGTAAACAAATTCTAAGTAATAGTAGTACTAGAGAACCACTGCTACCGTAAGGATTCTTGTAGTAGAATCGATTACAACTATGTGTAAAACACGATTCTTACTTTCTATCTTTTGATGTCCGGTTCAATTACAGAGTACATAATTTACATAATAGTCACTAGTTTTTTTAGCACGCAATGCGTGCTTGCATTTTAAAATATATCTTAATAGTGAATAATAATATGAAAAATATTTGGCTAATGAGTGATTGACTATAATTTTTTAGTACATATTACTTACTAATAGATAAATTAGTAAGTTAATCACCATGTTTATTTATTTATTTATTTATTATTTATACCACAATTCTAAGTTTCTTATTTTGTCATCAAAVTGTTTTTAATGTCAATTTTAATTTCAAATTTTAAAAATAGTTCCATTATTAACTTGCTTAATATTACACATGGTAAGTTGCTTTTAATTGATATTTTGATTGTTGATTTTTTTTAGGCAATTATTATGAAATTTCGTGAAATATTCCTGTATTGATTGATTGTTGATTTTTTTAGGCAGTTATTTAGCCTGATGGCATGTAATTGTAATTTGCCAAAGGGAGGGATAGAGTGATAGTTTCGGGGGAACACCACCGCGACCTCCCCCTCCCTTATATAATAGAGATATGCTTAGATTTTAATATTTGATCGACACAAACGTTAAGGTATTGACTAATTTCAATGGAAATGAGATTTTCCTTAAACATAAATTCTAACGGAATTCTATAATTGATGATGAATGAAAGTTATGTATCACTCAATTATTAAAGGCTATGTAAATGGTAAAGAAACATGAAGTTTAGTAGCACCTTCTCAATCACAATCACAATCTCAATCTCAATCTCAATCTCAATCTCAACTCTCAATTCAAGAACAGACAATAAGTACTAATGATGGAGATAATGATGAAAATGAAATTGCTATCACTATAATCTACATGGCCTACAAAAGACTTGCTCTAACCCTATTTTTTCTTTCCTACTTTCATCACCATTCACCACCAACTAGGTTTTCCTCTTTAATTTCTTCCTTGGTGTTCCCCTTTGAGAGTACAAGTGGATCTTTTAGATGCCCTAGGATTCCATCAAGAAAAAAAGACAACGTGGAAGTGATTTTGTTTTGGAAGATGTTTTCATATCCGTAAATTCATTCAGAATGTTCGTTTTTTTTTTAAAGTTACTGAACCTTTTTTTAAAAAACTTATTATTGTTACTATTATGAACTACTTATCTAAATTTGTTGATTGAGACTTATTTAAAATTATTGATACTAATATGAATTTAATTGAATCTATTAAGTATTTATTTATAAGAGAGTTAATAGATCAGAATTATTAACATGATGAATCAGTTGAAAAGAATATATCTTAATTGAGAAATATCGGAATTAATGGACTCACTAGAGTGTTCATGTGCAACAACATGGTAGAAGCAACATTTGAAAATAAAATTATTACTTAACCAAAAGATCTCAAAGATTGATTGGCAAGACAACAATGTATCAAAGTAATATAAATAATACACTTACATTCTAGGAAGATTGGTGATTTTCAAAGTATCATATAATAAATCTCCTAAAAGAGAATTCATTTTCTAGTCTCTAACAAACTAAATGATTGCAATTAAATGGTGTGGGGAATGAAATTTCATAAAAACCATTTGTTTCACAAGTTATTTCATATTAGAATTCTCACATAACAAGTGAAATAGTTTACCCACTCTAGTGTCCAAACAACCCTTAGTAAGCAACAACTCTCATGTCCAATGGRACTAGTTATTTATGGCAATGGGTAGGATCTGGATAGGATTCTACTGGATCCAGATTCARATTCGTTTTTGAAAGGAGGATCCATATTCGATCCATATTCATAAGATATTTTTTATGATGATCCATATCCATATTCGATGGATCCTATGGATATGGATCTAAAACGGATCCAAAACGAATCCCAACATAATTTGCATTATTTTATCTATTTTTGTCTAATTTGTTGCGATAATTAATATTTTGAGTGATCAAAATAATATTTGACACATCTATTCATTGATTTTCAAGATTAATACTTGAACAATGCAATATAATCATACAAATTAAAGTAGTCGAACACTTAAGTATACAATATTAAATAAAGTACACACCGACTTTAAAGAATTTCATTAAAAGATAAAAATGAGGCAATGCAAAGCAATCCAACAACAAATTTAAGAGGCGACCAAAATTGTTAAAGAATATTATTTAAAAAAAAACGGGTAAACGGATCTAGTTTTTGATCCAACTTCCATACCCAGATCCAGATCCGTTTATTTTTGCAGGATCATATCCGATCCGTATCCATAGGGTCTAAAAGTTTAGGATCTATATCCGTAAAAACGGATACGGATCCACGAATTCGAGGCRGTCCAATATCCATCACCATATCTAAATGGGACTAAGTGTGAGTCGTGTGACTGCTTGATTAAATTCAATCAAACTACTGACAATGACGGATCCAAAAAATGAGTCACTTGATTTTGAATRTCTTGAAGCATAGAACCAAAATCTAGAATTATCTTCATGCAAAGAGTGTAGAAATTTTTTTTACATGAATATTATATTTAAGCCTCGTCAACTTATTTCAATAAGTTTAGTTCAGTAAAAATAAGTTTAATTCTTAAGAAATTTGTTAAGATTTCCGTAATAATAAGTTAAGTTCAATTCAGTAAAAATAAGTTCAGTTCAATAAAAATAAGTCCAATTTAACAAAATTCAATTGACGAGAATAAGACCTTAAAAAAGAGAGCCACAAGGGTGGAGATGAGAATCAATCCCAAGACCTCATGAAATCGGGAGGAAAACTTTAACCACTTGAACTATCTCTCACACTCTATTTGATAGTATTTTGGTTTGACAATATTTTCAATTTAAATTTTCCAACTTGAAATAAACAAATTTGTTTAATTTGATTTAGCAAGATTATCCAAGCAAGGCTCCACCCTCAAATTACTTAAAACAAAATGGTGGATAAAACCTAGTTATTGTCTCAACACAAAATTACAAATCTAAAATAATACAAACCTTCAATTCTTCATTAAATTTTGAACAACTAGGAGTCGGGTTTTTTGACCTTTTAAAACGAAAAAATTGCGAAAATAAACCTTTTAAAACGTTATTTGTAAAAACAAACCAAAAACAAAAAAAAAAACTTTGTAATTAAAAACCTCATGACGTCATCAGTTGTTTGATCACCTTTTAACCCTTTAACCTTTTATTTGGAATCCTAAATTTCCTATCTTCACCCTTAATTCACCTTTAATCTCTTGTACTAAGCTACTTCATCTTCAACCTTCAACTACTCTCTTCCACAGTTCCGCCATCTGATCCCGCACCTACTCGCATCCAATTAATCCAAGCACCCACCGCCATAGCGACCAACTTTCCTCATCTCCTCGCACTTCGCCACTTTCTATCTCCACGCACGCGCCACCAACCACACTACGCCACCTCGAAAACTTTCTCAACCACCCTTAAAACTCCACTCAGCCACCCTCAAAACTCCTCTCCCACATTGGAAAACCCTCTACCACTCTCGAAATTCCTCCCCCACTCTCCAAACTCCTCCCCACATGCCAATTTAGGTCTCGAAATGTTGTTTGTGTTGTCTGCCGATTGCTGCATCCTCGACGATCATTCCTATTATATTCACCACCTCTCTTCAATTCCCTCGAACATCTCAAAAATTTCCACTCATTCGAATCCACTTCCTCTCATCCAAAACCCTAACTCAACCACCTCTAATAGTATCTCAAAAATTGCGTATTTTTGCTATGATTCGATCGGCGCGAGGATTTTTTGTGTTCCGCACTGTTTTGTGTTCGTCTGGTTTGCGCCTTCCACACACATACACCGTCCATTTGGCCCTACCTGTGGGTTTATGCGATAAATCATTCCCCTTTGCTGTGGTGCGAGTTGTGAGTGTGAATTTGTCGGTGAGGAATTGAGTGAGGTACTGATAATTAACAACCATGATGTAATCAATGGGGGCAGTAGAATGTAACAGCAGAAGCGGTGATGAAGATGAAAGTTGGTATGGTAGTAATGTAATACATGAAGTACGTGTGAGGAGACAAAGGAATGAACTTGAGTAAGAAAGAGCGGTCGTGAGGAAAAATATAAGGACAAAAATTGATGTATAGAAATAAGGATTGATAAAGGTAGTGAAATAGGAAAATTAAAGGGTGATGATGTTATGAGGTTTTTTCACAAGGATGTGAAATAGTGAATTAAAGGGTGATGATGTTATGAGGTTTTTAATTATAAAGTTTTTTTTTTGTTTTTACAAGCAACGTTTTAAAAGTTTTTTTCGTAATTTTTTCGTTTTAAATGATTTGTATTGACAAAAAACCCCTGGAGTCCAATCGCTTTGTGCTAATAGCCAAATATTACATAACAACTATTATTTGTTATCATGCCAAACAAGATGATAAACAACATAGACACATTCCTTTCAAACAAAAAAAAAAAAAAAAAAATAAAAAATAAAAAATAGACACATATGTCACAGTTCAGACTTGAGAACAATGCAATCCGAAAAACCATGTCACACCAGAGTGCAAGTGTACTCAGTCCTTTCATACCCATCTTCCAGAAAACATAAGATGAAACATTTCAAGCAATTAACAAATTGCACAAAGAACAAGAGCGAATTTGCATCAATAGTCAACAGCAACAACTCTTCAAGGCCATATTCGCATGCATAGAGCCATAAATGAAACGTAACATTAGTATGTCAGAACTTGTCATTCGATTACATCCAACAATTGCAGCATTAAGATTCGAATCCGAAACTGATGAAGGTGGAGCTTGAAGTTCTCAGAAACAAATTTAGTGCCTCCATTTCTTCAAATGGCCATTTTCCATGTATGGTTCCAGAAATCCGAATAAACTGGATTACAAACTAAAGTATTCAGAATTAACCACAGTTACAATATCATCAGAAGAAATAAATAAAACATAATATTAATATAATGTAAACTCTGACACAATAATCTAGTGTTCACAAACATAATAATTTTCGGTAAATTAACACATAATCATTTTAAAATACATTTAAGTATTACAATTACTTGCCTTAGTGCTATGGCAATCTGAAAGATGAAACTGAAATAAATAGTGTCAAGAAACTGAAGTTCGGCCAAAACACTAGAAAGTGTCAATGTGTCATGGTCCTAACGTTTTGAAGCAGGAACATGCGGCGCTCTCTTCCTCTCTAACTTTTTGAGGCGAAAGCACAAACCTTTTTGCGGGAAGGTGCTTTGCGASCACTCATCAGCACAAAGAGAATCTCTTTTAAAGCGGGCGTTTGGGGCTTGTGCCGGCCGACTTCGTCAAAGCATGCACAAACGGGACCGAACCCGTTCAAATGTGAGTTTGAGAATTCGGGATTGGAATGCTAAAATGCAATGCAAGCAAAATATCTATAAAGGCTCTTATAGTCTAATATTAGTTGAACTCACAAAAACATATTCAGAAATCATGTTATGAAACCAATTCATTACAATCAAACTTCATATTCTTGCAATCTTGATCACATAGTAAAAACAATTGAACGGAATCTTTACCTTGGTACCATCTTTGGACCACCGAGCACCATAACCTTCAGCAAGTCGTATTTCAAATACAGCCCCATGTGGTTGGACAACATGCAAATTCAACCATTGACCATGAGTAATGATGTGTGTTATGACCTCCATAGCAAGCTGGTTTTTCATTAAATCTGACAGTAAAGGAGAAATTAAAATTTAAGGACTAGACACAAAATTTCACTAAACTCTAGGATGAAAATTCTTTWGTATGGTAGTCAATTGAATAATGCATAATTTGACTGTTCAATTTCTTTCTTTAAAAAAAAAATAAAAAAATCATTGAGTCTCTCAACATGATGTCAAGTAATTGAAGAATGAAAGAATACCAAGTTAACCAAGATCACTACAAATAGAAAAGGTGCAGAAAATAAATTTACTAATTTAATTATTTTGAGGAAAAATTGTAAATTACCACCCCTCAAATCACCCAAAATGGATTTTACCAACCCTTTTTTCCTTAATTTGAAATAACCACCTTTAAAAGTGAAAACCATTAAAAATCACCACTTTTAGCAAATTTTCAATTCACTTAGGACAAAAAGTGAAGAAAGTACACTAAAGAAGGAATGATAACCTTCAAAAATAATACTTCCTCTGTATCAAATTAAACGCAACAAACTAAATTTCACGCATTTTGAGGTTGAGATTTAACAGAGTAAACAAGAAAATTATTCAAAATAATTTTAACACAATGAAGAATGAGATTATAACTTTATTGTGTCAAAATTATTTCGAGTAATTCGCTCATTTACATTATTAAATCTCAGCCTCGAAATACGTAAAATTTGGTTTGTTGCGTTTAATTTGATTAGGGGAAAGTATTATAAATAATAATAAAAAATGGTTGAATTTATGCTAAAAGATGTTGCTTTCTAATGTTTTTAACATTTAGGGGTGGTTATTTCAAATAAAGAAAAAAAGTGGTGGTAAAATCAAATTTAGGTGATTTGAGGGGTAGTTATTTACAATTTATCCTTATTTTGAAGCCAAATTTACTTACTGGTAGTTTATCAAGACAGACGAGATCACTAAAAACATGAAAAGTGCAAAAAATAAACTTCTAAACTATAATTATCTTAAGACAAATTTATTTATTACTTAGTWTATGTATGGAGTAAAATAGAAAAGGGTCTTTGTGCAAATATTGGTAATTGGATCACAAATAAAATCTTCACCTATTGGCAAAGATATGGCATGCCTATGTGCATACTCTCATAAGTCCTGCCCACTCATATTTAACTCTCTACTTTTTAGCTTAGTTTATGCCAAAAGTAAATGTGGCAACAAAAATGGTGCAGAGATAGTACTGGCAACAAAAATCTATCCTAAAGATCTGGTGCTTTCCCTAAGATAGAAGACAACCCCTTTTTTGAGGGTCATAGGGTCCTTTAMTTGCCTTGGCGCACAGGTTATGGTGCTGTCTTGTGACTTTGTGATCACGGGTTGGGAGCGGCCTCTTGTAAAAAGTTACCAGGGCAAGCTTGCCCCTATACACCCTTATGGTGGGACCCTTTCCCGGACCCCGCCTCGCGGGAGTCGCGGGGATGCACTTGTACACTGGGGTGCCCCTTTATAGGGTCCTTTACTTATTGTCAGTTTGGTAGGACAGATTGGTTAATCTCTTGATATTGTTATGGTAATACCCCTTGTTGATTCATCAAAAAGATTGCCATGGCATTTTTGCAACTCAAATGACCATTCCTATAACTCGAAGAATTACTAAAGTCTTGAAGTTCCTATCAAATATTTTTTTTTTGGGATTTTTCCACATATACCCCTAACTTTTAGCCTAATAACTCATATACCCTCGTGTTTTTAGAAACAGACCATATACTCCCCACATCACAGAAAATAATTCAAACACCCTTACTCTAACGGAAAATCCAACACCGTTAGTCTTTTCTTCCATTAACCTCTAATTAACCCTTAATCTCTTCTCTCTCCTTTCTTCCTACCTCAATTATCAGCTTATCACCACCAAGCTTTCTCTCTCCTCCCTTACCCCCATCAGTTTTTCTCTCCTCTCTCCACCCTCACAGATATCTCTCTCCTCTCTCCACCCTCACATGAGTGAATTCAAAAAATTCCCAAATGTCATCGCTTGCTCGTTCGATCGCAAATTCTCTTCTAATCGACGACAACGATGGCAACGACACAAACAATATCCGATGACAAATTCCGTCAATTGCGTCGAAAAATGACGCGAAGGAAATTAATGTAAGAGAAGAATTTGATGGTGCCAAACGTAGGAAAAGCAGAAGCAAGGCAAATCAGTTGTTTGTTTCAGACTTTCAGCAATTGCTTTCGTAGTAGTACTACTCTCTCCCATTAAATTACAGTGAATAAATAAAATAAATGAATAATAAAGGGTTCGTGCCTCATACCAATCAATTCTGCTCTAATATTCTGAGTTTATATTTGGTCAGTGTTCAAATTTTTTGTTTTATCCAAATTTCTAGGTTAATCAATTTTTCTAGGTTAATCAATTTTTCTGGGTTGGCTATATATATTAGTGCWCTGATTTTTCTGCTTTGATTTTCTGGGTTTTTAATTGATTATGTTGATTATAGGTGAGAATTTCTGGAAATTCAATTTTTCTACTTTTATTGAATTATGTTAGTGSTTATGCATACAATTGTTGAATTATCGTTGACTCATCATCTCAAATTGTAGAATTATGTTAGTGGTTATGCATACAATTGTAGATGAGGCGGTGGTTGAAACAAACATGGTAATTGGATTAGGAACAGGCTCAACTGCCAAACACGCAGTCGAAAGAATCGGCGATTTGCTCCGACAAGGAAAGCTCAACAACATCATCGAAATCCCCACTTCAAAGATTTGTATTTTAAGAAAGAAATTGGAGATCTTAATGTTGCGARCAATGCAATTTTGAGGCTTCCTGGGTGGCGGTTCAAGGTGGTTGTGAAGCGGTGGTTGTGGCTGAGCTGGGAAGAAGGGGAGGRAGGAGGGGTGAACCGTGAACATAGAGGTTTATTATTTAGGAGAGAGAATGAATTGATGTGTAATTAGTTAAATTAGGGGATTAATTATGTAAAAAAACTAACACCGTTAGCTTTTCCATCCATGGTAAGGGTATTTGGGCTATTTTCTTTAAAGTGGGGGGTATATGAGCTGTTTTTAAAAACACGGGGTATATAAGTTATTAGGCTAAAAGTCAGGGGTATATGAGGAAAAATCCCATTTTTTTTTAAAAAAAAAGCCCTTGAAGTTTTATAAAAATCAGTAGAATAAATATATATGTATATTTTTGCTCTACAAAGCTCTATTACTAGAATTGCAAATTTGCAATAATTCAACACTGTAGTCTGCAATTAGTAGTTAATATGAAGTATACTATTTGGCATGAAAAAAAGACACTCCAGAGCAAACTTATTAAATCAAATGGGAGACGGGAAATTACACTAACCATTTCCTTTAGTTTTACCCCAAAAGCTGCTGCTGCATCTATTGATGTGCTTAGCCAATGCCCTGGCTCCTTCAGTCAAGGTACAACCTTTTATCTCAAGTCAACAAAGTATACGAAGTCAATATGCAATTATGATAATAAATTCATAAGGTAAACGCACCAAATAGTTCAATTGTCTAAAAAGTTATAGACACTGA
>SNQN01001633.1:3655-25722 GCA_008642245.1 Bassia scoparia | reverse complement strand
TAAAACTTAAAACTCCCTGTCATTGGCCAATTGTATGGCATGTGTATTTGCTGAAGGCCTGAAGCAGTGTATAATTAGAAGCTTCGTATTTCTTTTGATGTATAATTAATTCATTTTTTCCAAACAAAATAGGTTCCGTCCATTTTTTATTAGATGTTCCACCTCTATTTTCACGACTGCTGTGATAAAACTTTCAATTAATATAGGGTTTTTGTCAAAACAAACCTTTTAAAATAAATTAATTGCGAAAACAAACCTTTAAAACGTTTCTTGCAAAAAGTAACCTAAAATAAATAAAATTTGTAATAACAAATCTGCTTATGTCATAATTTGTTTGACCAACTTATTACCCCCATTGACCCACTATTGTACACCCCACTATTCCTATCTTCACCCCTTACTCCTCCCTCCTTCCCCAAAATTCCTCCTTCTTCCCCAAACTTTCTCTCTCCTTCCTCTCTCACCCCCCACCGCACCTCTGCCATCCTTTCGTCAGCACTCTCGTCATCGTTTCCTCAAGCAGAAGGCCTGCTGTCGGCRCAAGCCCAATTCCAACGAACTAACGAAGCCCAATTTCGACGAAACTAATGATTAGGGCTCGTAATCATCAACCCAGCCGAATACACCCCAACTACCCAAATCCCTGAAAAATCCTAAGCAAATTGTGAATTATTMAGCAAATTACAAATCGRCCAATAAATTTCATTGAGAATGTACTGTAAAATAATCGACCAGCACCTTTCAAAATATATATTCCCTCTTTTCTTGGCCACCGTTTTGTGTTGAATGTTTNAGTTTTGTCTGAATTTTGTTGGATTTATCATGAGTTTTGTTTCAATTTCTCTATTGTTTGGGAGGTTCTATATTGTTGTTTGGTTTTGGGTGATTTCAGGGCAGAATTATTTATGATTTTGGGGCTGAATTTGAAGACCAACAATGAAATATAATATAATTAAACTACAACAAACAAAGCATAACACACATTTTAATCAAGTAACCATTTTCTCGATGGGAATATTAACTGATTTCGTAAATTACTATGTTAAATTTTTTTTTCCCCTTTTAAACTACCTATTCCCATAATAGATTATCAAAATGCTATGTGATCTCTTTGATTTATTATTTTTATACTTTGACTTTACTTTATGTCGATTAACTTGATTCAAATTTGTATGCTGTATCAATTTTTAATTTTGCTAATTTTGATGTAGGATTTTGAGTTGATTTGTAAGAGGAATTTTGGTGATTAATCATGTCAACATGTAATTTGATTAAGTCATCCCTTGATTCCATACACCAGGTAATTCTTCTTTAAAGTGCTTTTAATAATGTTTATTTCAGAAGGCCTTGAATTTCTGAGAATCGCCGATTTTCTTAGCCAAATAATGTTATGTAGTGGTGTATATAAAATGGCTTTAACTATGAGTGTGTTTGAATTTGGGAAGAAATATTGTTTTTGGTTATGTGGCATTAAATTTTTCGCCGCATTATACTACGCAATGACTTTTTCTACCTTTGGAGTGGTTTGACTTTTTCTACCTTTGGAGTGGTTTGACTTTTTCTACCTTTGGAGTGGTTTGAGGGTTACTGGGATTATATCTCCAGTCCGTACTCCGTAAATTGAAACGAAGTAGGGCATTGATACAGGGCCACAGGGGCAAAATTGGATTTATGCTAACCATATTAATATAGCGCAACATGATGAGGGGGAAGATAGAGATAAACCAGAGGTTTAATTGTTTATCGCTTGAATTGCTAGTATAACTAACAATTTAGCAACTAAACTAAATTGCTTAGTTAGAATTTTTTCATCCGATTCAATTTGGTGCTCGTGTGATTCTTTGCTTAGTTTCAAGATCACTTTTTCCTGGTGATTTTTCAATTACAAATGTCTATGAGACGCCTTATTATGTTTTTACATCACTTTCAAAGGTCTATTAATAAGTTTTTTGAAGGTGGTTCAGAATCTTAAGAATTGTTTTCTGCTTCAAACTTTGTAGTAAAACTTAACAACTCCTTTCATTGGCCCAATTGCTATGCAATGTTATTTGCTGATATTGGCCTGTAATGCAGTTGTGTATAATTAGAAGCTCTCGTACTTTCTTTATGATTATAATTATATTCATTTTTCCAAAACAAAATAGGTTTCTCCATTTTTTATTAGATTTCCACCTCTATTTTCACGACTGCTGTGATAAAACTTTCAATTAATATAGGTTTTTGTCAAAACAAACCTTTTAAAAAATTAATTGCGAAAACAAACCTTTAAACGTGTCTTGCCAAAAGTAACCTAAAATAAATAAAATTTGTAATAACAAATCTGCTTATATAATTTGTTTGACCAACTTATACCCCCATTGACCCACTATTGTACACCCCACTATTCCTATCTTTCACTCTCACCCTTTACTCCTCCCTACCTTCCCCAAAATCCTCCTTCTTCCCCAAACTTTCTCTCTCCTTCCTTCTTCACCCATCCACCGCACTCTGCCATCCTTTCACCAGCATCTCTTATCGTTCCTCAGCAGAAGGCCTGCTGTCCCGCGCAAGCCCAATTCCAACGATCACTAACGAGCCCAATTTCGACGAAACTAATATTAGGGCTCGTAATCATACAACCGCATGCCCGAATAACACCCAACTACCCAAATCCCTGAAAATCTAAGCAATAATTGTGAATTATTCAGCAAATTACAAATCGAACAATAAATTCATTAGAGAATTACTGTAAAATAATCGACCAGCACCTTTCAAAATATATATTCCCTCTTTTCTTGGCCACCGTTTGTGTTGAATGTGTTCGCGGCGAGAGTGCGGAGAGTGGTGGTTGGTTAGATCAGAAGGTGCTGTGAGGTGGTGTTGACTCGCGGCGATGGGTAGTTGTTCATGGTACGAGGTGGGATGAGTGGGGTGTTGGGTGTTTGTATTTGGGTTAGTGTTTTGTGGGTCTGGTGGTGTTCGATCGGTGGGAGGAGTGGTGGTTTTTGTCAGTGGTGGTTGGGGGGATTGATTGGTGTTGGTGTGGGTGTGTTAGATTAATTATTAAACAAAATAAATTAATTAATTAAAATAAGGGGAATAGAGGAGATAACAATAGGAAATGGGGTGGTGAAATAGGAAGTAAAAGTGCCTATGACAATCATCAGTTTTAATTGTTAAAAAAATTTGTTTTAGTTTTTTTGCAAGAACGTTTTAAAAGGTTTGTTTTCCGCAATTTTTTTTTGTTTAAAAGGTTTGTTTGACAAAAACCATTTATAATATAACTCTGATTGTATAATTCAAATTTATATTTGAAAAGTTAAACAAGACGAATGTAAACAAGATCCCACCATGTTATATTTCCTTATATATAAAATAGCTATGTAGTTAAAAAAGTAGTCGATGAGTAATGCAAAGTTTAAGTTAACATCTAATAAAAATGGTGACTATCACTTGATAACTTGGTTATATACTAAAATTCTCACTGTGATAACTGTTAGTACTTAAATGTGACTATCTAATAAAAATTTATTTTTGGCTAATTACTTGGTTTAAAGAAGCGCAATTCACTTATAACTTTTCGGATGGTGCAAATGCAACTCAAATAGACTTTCTGCTAACAAGGAGGGCGGATAGACACAGTTGCATAGACTGCAAGTTATCCCTGGAGAGAGTGTTGTACCCAACAAGACTTTAGTGATGACTATCCGATTGAAAGAAAGTGTGAAAAGAAGCGTAGCCAAGGGGAGCCAAGGATAAGATGGTGGACCTTAAAGGATGCAAATGCTAAAGTTTTCACCGAAAAAGTGATCCACGAGGCTAATTGGGATGGAGAGGAGATCCAGATGCATTTGGTCAAAAATGAAGAGCTATTCCTAAGAGTGGCCAAAGAGGTTTTAGGGGAATCAAGGGGAGAACTATGGTACATAGGATACTTCTTGGTGGAATGAAGAGGTGAAAGCGGCAATCAAAACACAAAAGAGATGTTACTAGCCTTGGGAAAAGCAGACCGATGAAACCTTCCGCGCGTATAAAGACCTAAGGTAAAGCAAAAGTAGCTGTGCGCAAGCTAAAAGAAAAGGCTTCGAAGAGTATATGCAAGGCTAGACTCCAAAGAAGGAAGAAAAGGAGGTTTATAAGATGGCAAAAGCGAAGACAAGAGCTAGAAAGGCTATGTGCATGGTCAAGTGTGTCAAAGATAAGAACCACAAGGTTTTGGTTCAAGATGAGGACATCAAAGAAAGGTGATGGAGTATTCGATAAATATTTAATGGAAGCAAGGGCCGTTACAGGGGATATGTCTGTGAGTAAGAGGAAATCAATGTGGGGTTTGTTCGACAGGTCAAAAGAGTAGAGTAGAGTTGCATTGGAGAAGATGAAATCGAAGAAAGCAGTTGGGCTGATGGTTAACCGATTGAGGTGTGGAGGTGTCTAGTAAGGTTGGTATTGGTTGGTTAACGGAGTGTTTAACAAGATATGAAGACTTCGAGGATCCCTCAAGATTGGCGAAAGAGCACCTTGTCCCAATTAAAAACAAAGGAGATGCTCAGGATTGCGCTAACTACCGAGGAATAAAGCTTATAAGTCACACTATGAAGTTGTGGAACGGGTAAAGAACAACGGTTAAGGGCATGCACTAGCATACCGAAAACCAGTTTGGTTTATGCTGGCGATCCCAAATAGAAGCAATTCATTTGTAAGACAAATGATGGAGTTTTAAAGGGCGAGGAAAGACCTCCATATGTCTTTATCGATCTAGAAAAGGCTTATGACAAAGTACCAAGAGATGTATTCGGGGCAATGTCGAAAAAAGATTCTCCCCGGAGGTACATTGACCTAGTTAAGACATGTATCGGGGTGTGTCAACAAATGTAGGATTGTGATGGATTGACAAAGGACTTCCCTATAACGATTGTTTGCATCAAGGGTCGGCATTGAGCCCTTCCTTTTGCATTGTTATAGAGAAGTGACAAGGCCAATCTAAGAGGAGTACCATGTGTATGTTATTTGCGGATGATATTGTATTGGTGGATGAAACGAGAATGGGTTAATGCCAAGTTGGGAGCAATGGAGACAAAGGTTGAATCTCGAGATTTAAGCTAATCGGAGTAAGACTGTAGTACTTGGAAGTCGATTTGGGTCTCAAGTGGGGACCAATGATGGTAGTGGTGAGTTGGACGGAAAGGACTTGACCATGAGAGATTGCTTTAAGTATCTTGGGCAATCATCCAAATAAATGGGGATATTGACCAAGATGTGGCTCATAGGATTAAGTCAGGGTGGGTTAAATGTGAGAGCGGCTACAGGAGTGTTACGATCGAAGCAATCCCTTTAAGCTGAAGGGACTGCTATAAGACCAGTTTTGCTTTATGGTACGAATGTTGGCCTCCAAGAAAGAGCATTTTCAAAAGGTTTGGGTCACCGAGATGCGGATGTTAAGATGGATGTGCGGGAACACTCTACGAGATCGAATAAGAAATGAAGTTATCCGCCAGAAAGTTGGTGTTGCAGATATTGCAAGCAAGTTAAGGGAAAAACCGCTTGCGTTGGTTTGGGCATGTAAGACGGAGACCTCAGGTGGCACCGTGCAAAGAGTGAAGAGGGTGGATCAAGGGCTTTAACGAGGTAGAGGAGACCAAAAATGTACTTGGGGAAGATTAGAAAAGATCTGAAGCAGTTGATTTGCAAGAGAGTGAGGTCTCCTGATCGGAGGGAGTGGAGGAGAAAATTTATGTGTTGACCTCCCGAATAATCACATTTGGTTCATGTTAGCCGACCCACATATGGGATTAAGGCTATGATTGATTGATGATTGATCTAATAAAAAATGGAGGGAGCATTGAACAATTCTACTGCCTTAATGTTGCTTCCACACTAAATTCTAGAAACCTTGTGGAATCCCATATCTCCTTGAGTCCTTGATCTTCTTTGCAATGGATCTTTGCTATCATAAATAAGGAGTATGGAGTTATCTGTACTGTATTATCAAATTTACCATGAAGTATTTTTTGCTGTTTAGTTATCAATATATTCATCTTTAAATTATTCCACCCCAGCTTGTTGTAGTAAAAGTTTGTTTTGGACTATTTGTGTGATCTTGTCAGTTTACAGTCTTAGGGAAAAAAATAACTAAATATAGTTTCCAAAATTAGGTTGTACTTGATGTACTCCTTCACCTTACATTATACCCTCGTATCGGAGAATCGCAACACTTGTATTAAGTTGTGTCAACTTCTTAAATAAGACAAATATTTAATGTGTTAAATCATGTGATGGATTAATATGATTAGTACTTTGTTTTGGAGGGAAATATGTGAGATAAATTATTGTACTAGTGTCCCTACAAATTATTTGTATCTATGTGTTAAGTGGATGGTTAGGAAAATTAGTAAGGGTATTTTGTAATATGTGACATGAAAAACTTACCAAACATAGAAATAAGTACAAATTGTTGTTTAAGTTGCTATATCATATCTACATATTTAGAAAGTGTTGCGATTTTTGTGATGCGGAGGGAGTAAGTAACAATTTGAATCATTTAAAAAGGAAACTTTTATTATTTCATCAAGTCTGGTATCAATACAAGAAAGAGAAACCAGCTATGTGGGTTTGGTCAAATGTGATCTTCCTAGAAATCAGCCTGGTTACAAAGTTGGAAATTGGATTTTACAGATTTAAAGGAGGCCAATGGAGACTTAAATGAGTGGATGGAAGGAATTGAATATCATTTAATATCTAGGTTTTGAGGAGCATTTACACTAGATACAAGTTGAGTGCACGCAGAGGATTGGTGTGGATGATGCACAAGATTTTTTTACTGATTGATGCAGCTAGCCCAGATTTGGATAAAGCTTTTTTTTGTCAAATAATAAAGGAATTTTATTACCAAAAAGACAATACAGCCTCCACCCTTTAATCTCCCACCTTCTAGGAAGGTGAGAAGAAAAAGTATCAAGAGCCACCAAACCACAAAAACCAAAGCAAGGCATAGGACAAAAACTATATCTCTAATACCTGTATAGGAAGTTTACACGTATTATGGAAATCTTTGATTCCTTTGTAGCCAACTAACTGATAGACTGCTTCAGCAACTAACATAGGAATTAAACCGGCTTTTGGAGAGGATTTCCGAGCACACTTCTGAGCAAGAATCACAAAGCAGAAAAATCCTTGGGGGATTGATGATGAAAAGAAGTGATGACCAAGTTCCAGATTCAGAACTATAAGAAAATGGAAAAACAAATGGTGAACACTCCAATAACACCACAAAATTGGCAGGAAACATCTCAACACACCCCAATGCATCAGCCTATCTTTAGTGAAAGTCTATTTTGGACTGCAAGCCACAGAATAAAAAGGAGGTTAGCTTTTATTGTGAATTATCCTTTGCCAACCAGGAGAGGACCACAGGTCTAAAGAAGCTTATAAAGCTTTGAAGACATTTTCCCATGTTTCTCAACTTGTGCCATCCTCCAACAGAATCCACTATGGCCTATACTCAAAACTTGTTAAAACATCCAAGAGCAGCTACAAGGAATAGAGCCTGTCTAGAAATCTTCCTTTTTGAAATAGAAAGCATGAATCCATCTCACCCAAAGGCTATTAACCTTATGAGAAAGATCCAAAGCCGAATGAACTGCAGTTGTTGTGTTCCAATCTGCAAGTGCAAGAATATTCCAACCACCACCTCTTTTTATGGCCGACAAACTTGATCCCAAGAAACAGGAAGATTTCCTGGTGGTAAAGTGGAGCCAGTCCAAAGAAAAACCCTAAACCTAGCCTCAATCTCTTAACCACTTTCTTTGGCATAATAAAAATCTGAGCCCAATAAGTTTGGATACCAAATAGAACACCTTAAAACTGAAGTCCCACAACATAAGAAAGCAGTTTAGCAGCCCATGTTTGAATTCTAGAAGTAATCTTATCAACCAAGGCTTACATTGAGAAATAGTGAGCCTTTAGAAGATAAGGGAACTCCTAGATATTTGAACGGTATAGACCCCTTAGAAACCCAATGAACTGCGGAAAGCAACTTCATCCTCCAAAGACACCCCACCAAAATAAATCTCAGTTGCTGAAGACCAGAAGCTTTAGAGAACTTGTGAAAAGCCCATCAAAAAGCAAGGTTACCAGAGATAGTATCAGCCCTAGCCATGAGGAGTAAATCATCAGCAAACATCAAATGAGTCATCAAATGAGTCAGGGATTAAAGCTTTAATTGTTGTTGTTTTCTTCTTTCYTGTTGAAGTTGCTTATATGAGAAAAGGCCTTATTATATTCGGGACAATCCAAAWTTTTCATGTGGCCTATTATGGAGGGAGGAATAAAGTGTCTGCTTAAGCTCATATTTGTAATTTTGTATACTACTATCTTCTCAATTCTAAGTTAGTTATGTGATGGGTTTTCTTAAAATTTATGCAGATATCAGATCATCTTCATGGGGCTGTTGTTTACCTAGATTCTGGTTGCACAGAGAGTTTCCAGTATCTTGGTGCATTCGCGTCATTGTTGGAACATGGAGCACGTGCTATTTGCTGCTTGGAGAACATGTCACCACTTGACATGGTGAGAAGTGCCTTCCTTCTCTTGCCTCATAATGTGTTGAATTGTGGATATTGAGTGCCAGTAGAGCAAGTGATGAAAAGCTCAGCCTGGCATAATGCTTCTTGATTGTTGAAAGATGAGTCTCAAGCATAACAATCATCCCTAGTATATGTGAAGGAGAATTGACATGTAGTAGAAATCAGTCTTTCACTGTTTGATGTAAATTGACATGCAGAAAATTATTAACATTGGAATTCCTGTGCTAGAGTATTGCAATTTTTTTTCTGTATGCATAATTATTCCTTTTACTTTCTTTCGTACCTGTTGGACATTGTTTGATTCTTCTTGCATTCATAATGAAACTTTAGTTATTATTTTGCTCTAGGTTGCTGATTGGAACGGATCATCAGACTCTGCTACGAAAGTGGTTGTGATGACATCATGCCTGTTGAGTGATGTCCACCGTTATACCATACGATGTTTGGGTGCACATCCAAGAATTGAGCAGTGTTCCATATTCACTTCTATCTCAGAGGTTTGTTAGCCACGCTTCTGGTTGCTTTGTTTTTGTTGGGATTTTTTTCACCCCATATCACCTCATTTCCCTTTTAAGATCATTTTGTGCTTCAATCTTGATGAAAGAAACTACTCTACCTTATGCCTCTTTCATACCTGTGAACTGTATACCCTAACTTGCTCRGGCTATGTTTTGATGATCYGACTCTCCTTGAATGTTATTATAGTATTATGTTCTGACTTTAAGTTATTACCCTGAACTCAAATCCATAGATACCGCATATTCCCAGAGCCAAAAGCCAATTATAGTAGCTCCTCTCTTGTTAAATGGTGCTATAGTGAAGTATTAATGGACTCTAAATTTCAGGTATAAGAACTAAAAAATAAAAAGAAATTGAGCATTGCATGACCTAATTGACCTGTTCAATGCACATCTTCCTGGCTCCCAATTGAAATATATTAAAAAAAATAAAAAAAATCTGTTGTCTCTGAGTCTCTCTCCATAGCAATGTGTTATTGTTGTTGTTGTTCTTTACTTCTTTTAGATTCTTGTCTTCTTTCAACATTGCTTCAGATACCTAGATTCTTTGTTGCATTCTTCAATGTAAAGCTGTCAATTTCACCCCTAAATTTTATTTATTTATTAATTTCTTTTTATTGAAGTTGCATTTAAAACCATTCTCTCTTCAAGTTTTTCATTTGGAACTAACATCACTTGTGCATATACAAGATTAAGAAACCTGTCCATTTATTGTAGATACAAATTCCTGCCTAAAAATATATTTTTTAAATGTGCCTAGAACTCTAGAAGTAGAACTTTGAATTAAAAACTCATATCCTGCAATCAATCAATCATAGCCTTAATCCCATATGTGAGGTCGGCTAAAATGAACAAAAAGTGATTATTTCGGGAAGTCATCCACATATATAGGAAACGTCCCCACGAAATTATCATTTTTGTTCATGTCATAAGATGTGACAAAGTTTTACGATGGTTGCCACTGGCCTACCGCAACCTTCTTTCTTTATCTAGACTCCTAGGAAACCCATTGACGGAGTTTAAAAACCCATATCMTTCTTAAAGAAAATTTATATATGTGGTTTTTTTTATGAAACATGGTGATAATTCAGTTATGTGAACGTGGTTAAAAGAAATAATAGCTCATATATTCTTGTCTAATTGGCAATTACTTTTCACATTAGTAATCTTTTAGAGACAAGACCCTTTTATTTTTTCTTTTTAGAGTATGATATGGTGAATAATAAGAATGTTGAATAGGCTAGCCTGTCAAGATGCMAATGCATACAACCTCAGTGTCTTCGTCTACTTCTKAATGGTGATATATTTGATCCAAGCTATATCTTTTGATTTACATGAACCAAAAGTGACTATTCCGGGAAGTMATCCACAAAGATTTACTCCCTCCAATTTTTAATGTTATGTGCAATTTCCTCATTGAGCCGATTTTTAATGTTTTGTGCATTGTGCTTTATTCTGTTTTGGTACACTCTCTCTCCAATCTATTTTCACTTTTTCCCACTTTTCCTTACTTTTCCCCTTTTACACATTCTCTCTCCAATCTATTTTTACTTTTTTTACTCCACTTACATTATAATACATTATTCCTAGTTTTTCCCTAAATAGTAAATGCACAGTACATTAAAATCGAGGGGGTAAATGATTTCCTCCACCCATTACGATCGAGAGCCTCATCTCTAATAAATCCATCTGCGTCATATCTTTTTTAACTGCTTCCCACCAAGTCATATTCGGTCTCCATCTACTTCATTTGAAATCTCCCTGATCCCATTGTTCTACTCTTTGCACCAGCCCCCCCCCCCCCGAGTCTCGCGTCTCGCATGTCCAAACCATTGTAAGCGATTTTTCCTTAACTTGCTCGCAATGTCCGCAACACCAACTAACCAACTATTTGTCAGCATTTTTCCCTTAACTTTATATGTTTAACCCAATATCATCTACAGAGTGTAATTCTTTTGGATCGTTTTTGCAGTGTTGAGAAAATACAAAGGAAATAATATAGGGACTTGCTAGAATGAGTGAGAAAATGAGAAGTCCAATTGCAAACTAACACATGTCACACATAAAGTAGAAAATACAAAGAAATATCATTTGCTTTTTAAAAAACTAATAAGTGGACACTTACTGTTTTTGGCTTAAAACATTGTGCAAAAAATAAAAAAAAATAAAAAATGCAATGTTATGCCATAACCTTTGTATTTGATGCATAGTAAATAGTAATGTTTCTTTGTATCAATGTGGATAAAGGAATTTCCTTTTGTCATCTTTAGGTAGCACACTCAGCATATCCTGATTCACCCCTTGCCCAGATGCATTTCGGGAATATGATCCTTGTTAATACAGGATGTGAAGAGCTCTTAACTAAAAACAAAACAAAGTCAGAACAGTTGGATGAAAGAAAATTATCACGAAACTTGCCTCTGAAGAAGGTTGGGCACAATTTGATGACAAAGACATTTCAGATTGTGAGTAGCCCTAATGTGTCAAGTGTCTCTGAAGATAGTCCTAAGCAAAGGGAACAAAAGTGGTTGTTTCTGTGCAGCACTTCCCTATGGATTGTCCCCTGTCATCAAATTTCTTTGTCTTACCTTCAGGAGGATCAGTTGCTCAAGCTAACCTGTCAACTGAGCATGAACATTCACTCAGCCCTGGGTTGCCCCCTCTGAGCACGGGTGTTGCATCCGACGGTGAAGATGTTCCTGGTGCTGCTCTTACTGCCCATTTTCTGTATTATCTGGCTTCTAAGGTAATACAAGTAGTTACTTTTTATTTCTGCTTTGTTGCTAATTGATTTGTCAATGGCATATTGTTAACGTTTGCTTTCCCTCTCCCAACATATTCAAATATGAGTTGATATATATAACACAGATGCACGAGATGCACGGGATAGCCAGACCCCTTGGTTAGATAATTGTATATGTCTTACACAGAGTACAGGTTTTTAGAAGCCTTTAGAATTTATGCAATGACTTTAGAACTCTGCCAGCAGGAGTTGGCTGTTGAGCATCTTCCTTTTTCACATCCAGAAATACWCTCCCATATAAAAAGTTGAAGCAGCTTACATGGAAATACTGAAATGTAAGCTGTTAACTACTCCGCATAGGTTTGAGGAGCTCATTTATTAACGTATGAAAATAAACCAAGAAATGATCTAGAAATCTTAAGTTGATCAACTACTGGACCATGTTGGTGCTGCTCTCTGTTATTTAAATTTATATTAAATGTTCCTGACATGGCCCTGTCGTATGATTACTGAATTTTTTGATGGAAGAGGAATGGGTTAAATTAGTCACTTTCTCTGCGCGTTTCTCRTTGTTACAAGGTGAATCAGAACGTTCTCCTTTCAGTTGCTGGAGGTAAATCAATACATTGAATCCATATGCACTTCTTCTGATTCTTATAATGGCATATAAGAATCTAAATAGTACCATGCTGTTTCAACCTTCAACATCATTTAGTTTTCCTCATTATACGTTTGTTTCCCAAATCAGATCATATATCCAACATTAATCTCCCCTTATATATTATTTCTTGCTCTCCCTCTACCTTTTGTGTCTCTATATGTGTTTGTGTATGCATTTCTCTTGGGGTTGGTTTTATAGACCAGAAGTATTGTAGAGATATATTTCTCTTTGGCACAAAATTGCATCAGGATCATACGAAGTATGGGAAACTTGTAGAGGCAAGATTAGTGGGATTTTTKAGTGGTTCACAAATGGATAGCATACCAGCATTAATCCTGTGTCTAATACACAGTGAGCAAAAATGTTAACAGTTCAAGACTTTTGTGTGATCTTTTGAGGCAAAATACTCTACTAACAGTGTTTTCTTATTCAAATTTGATGGTAACCAAAAGACCTTGGTTTTGGGCATTGTAACTTATTTTATCTCTCTCTTGATTTGTAGATGGATCTGAAACTTGAAATATTCTCTTTTGGGGATCAATCAAAAACTGTTGGAAGGATCTTGACAGACATGTCAAGTCTTTATGATGTAGGTCGTCGAAAACGATCAGCAGGCTTGTTGCTAATTGACCGCACCCTGGATCTCCTGACCCCATGTAGTCATGCTGATTCCTTTTTTGATAGAGTTTTTTCTTCTTTACCTCGTAGAGAAAGATCACCGGTATCTACAAATACTAGAAATTCACAAGCCCAGGAAAAGAAAAGTTCTCGCATACAGCGTGCACCTCTTGATGTTCGGATACCACTTGAAAATATTTTCAACAAAGAACCTGAAACTGATAATTTTCAATTACTTGAAAGTATTGAAGCTTTTCTTCATGGATGGAATTCCAGCAACTCTGATTCAAAGATCCAGGAACTGATTGATCTTAGCTCCAAATTACAAGATGATAAATCATCTGACTCCATAAAGCATATGTTTGATGGTTCATTTATGGCTGCTGAAAGTTTCCGTGGAACACCCTATCTGGAAGCTGTATTAGGGAAGCGAATGAAAGATGGCTCAGTACTTGTTAAGAAATGGCTCCAAGAAACTTTGCGCAAGGAGAATATGTCCGTGAATGTGAAAGCTCGACCTGGTTCTGCCACAAAGTCAGAGTTGGAACCTATGATAAAAGCGCTGGCTGCAAATKACTCTTCTTTACTGAGAAATAAAGGGATTATACAGTTGGCTGCTGCTGCACTGGCTGCTCTGGATGAGTTACATTGTGACAAATGGGATGCATTTATCAGTGCAGAGAAAATGCTACATGTCTCCGCTGGAGACACAAGTCAAAGTCTTGCCGCTCAAATAGGCGATCTGATCAACAAAAGCTTTTTAACTAGATCTCAAGGTGGAAAATCAAAAACCTCTCAGGGATTAATTTCTATTAAGGATGCACTGCTCCTTACTGTAGTTGGCTATWTACTGGCGGGTGAAAATTTTCCCACTTCTGGGTCTTCTAGCCCWTTCTCTTGGCAGGAGGAGCATTTGATGAAGGAAGCCATGGTTGAAGCAATATGTGATAACCCAGAATTAGCAGAACTCAAATTTGTACATGATCTTGCAGAAGAGCTTGATGCGTACCGGAGCAAAATCAATGCAAAGGAAAAGAAGCCTTCTGAAGAATCATCAATTGATGATTTTGATGATGATGCATGGGGTAACTGGGGTGATGAAGATGTTGACAGTCCTAGTACTAAAGAGGAAGGATATGATGACTTGCAACTCAAATTGGAGCTGCGTGACAGGGTTGATAACCTTTTCAGCTTCTTTTACAAGTTATCTGGCTTAAAAAGAAGAAATTTACTATTAAGAGAGGGTCCTTTTGGCTCAGAGGTTGGAATTGGAGGTGACTCCTTCGAAAGTAAAGGTCTGTTATACAAGCTATTATTGAGAGCGTTGGGGAAATACGACGTGCCAGGATTAGAGCATCACTCTTCAACTGTGGGTAGACTTTTTGGAAGATTTGGCCTTGGCCAGGTGAGAAAGAAATGCTTATTAAACCAATATTAATCATAATACTGATTATTCCATGCTCATCATCAATTATTGATTAATTTGTGCAGGCCAAACCTAGTCTGGCAGACCAAAATATTATCCTTGTTTTCGTTATAGGAGGCACCAATGGCCAAGAGGTTAGTGATTTAGTCAGTCTGCATGCTTTCTGTATAGTCGTGGACTAAGCAGTACTTAGTATGGTCTGTTATGGGGCATATGAATTTTGTAGTTGTTATTTTGATTTTAGTGTGTTTATCATCTTAAGAAACATATTGAAAAATTGAAACCTTACAAGCATTTGCCCAATTTCCTCTGATTTTCTACATTCTTTCAATTTTGCACTACCTTCAAGTAGTTTTGCTTGAAATTTATGCTATTTAAAGGAGGACCATTGACGATCTTGTATTAGTGAAGTACTTGCTTGTAGTTGCTAAATGATAACTCATTCTATGATCTGATTGACTTCTTTTACTTCTTACCAGGTACATGAAGCTTTCGAGGCCTTGTCCGATAGCGAGAGGCCAAATGTAGAGCTCGTAGTTGGTGGCACGACACTTCTAACTCCCAATGACATGTTTGATTTACTGCTGGGAAACTCTAGTTACTTCTAGGTTCTGTAGTTGTAATCTTGTAGATATTGATCAGAATGACTCCTGATCTCAGCAAAAGTTATAAATATTATATACTGAGTAATTATACATCTCTCTAACATATTTTGCACTCCTTTTCTTATTATCTTGAATAAAAGAAAACCAGAACAAAAAAAAAAAAAAATCAAAGAAAGAGAGGGATAGGGGGTGAAGTAATTGAATGTGGAAACTGTAATTTTTTAACTTGAATTTTAATGGCCATTTGAATCATTTTTGTACATTTGAATGAGTCTATAAGTTGTCTTTGATCGTTGTTTGCAATTATTCATTATTATCGGTGTGTTTCGGATTGTTTAATAATCTTTGACATAGTGTTATATTTGCTGCTAGTACAATTGTGTTTTAATATCTTGCTTATTTCATGTTGTACATTTTGTAATTTGTTCACAAGAGGCTATAAATGCCACAGGAAATATTCAATTTTTGTAAAGATATAATACCCTTGTTAACATAAAAGTGGGGGGAAAAAGTACTAAATTTTAGCACGGAGTGCAACCAGGAACAATTACCGAATTTTTTTTTGGAAAAATTGATGGGAATAATCCCACCTTTTGTCGGTCCGTCCATATTTATCCCACCTCGATTTAATTCCAAAATAAACCCACCTTAACCCCTCATCTTCCAATTTTGCACTAAATGAAATTTTAACCTACTACTTTAGGTTTTCTAACCTATTTTAGCAGGTTTTTGAGCTTTTTTAAAATAATTTTTTAAATTCAATAATCCACCAGCAACCCACCATCAACCCATCATCCTCTACACACCACTCACCACCGCCACTGCACCACTCTCGCAGCCACCCCCTCTGCTCAGTCGCCTCTCACGCAACCCACCTCCTTCACGCAACAGTCTCCCTCGCAACCCACTTCCCTCACTCAACCCACCTCCCTCACGCAACTCGTCTCCCTCACAACCTAACACTTCAAAACCCTAATCCCCAATTCAATTACAAATCAAAAACAAATTCCCAAATCACTTGCAAAATCAATATCAAAATCAAAATCAAAAACGAAATCAAAACCAATTAATCTAGGCAAAAACTAAAACAAAACCACGAATTTGAGGAGAAAGCGGTGCGAATTCCACTGAATTGAAAGAGGTGCGAATTCGAGGGTGGGGTGGTGTTGCGAGATCCAACGATGGTGTATCGAGGTTGGGGATGGTGTTTTGAGTTACGACGGTGGTGTTTCAAAGTTGGGGATGGTGTTTTGAGAGTTGGCAGTGGTGTTTAGAGAATTGGGGGTGATGTTTCGAGTGGTCATGTTGATGTTTTCGAGTGGTGGGGGTGGTGCTTCGAGTGGTGGCGGTGGTGTTTCGAGGGTGAGGGGGATTTTGAGGTTGGTGGCGGTGTGTCTCGGTGAGGCGTGGGTGAGGGTGGCTGGGTGAGTGGTGGTTAGGAATTAGGATTACTAATATTTATTTGTTTTTTATTTTTATAAAAAAAAGAAAAAAGAATTGTGACCTGATTAGCAGGTCACTAGTCATTAGGTGCAAAATGGGAAGATGATGGGTGAAAGTGGGTTTATTTTGGGATTAAATCGAGGTGGGATTAATATGGGCGGACCGACAAAAGGTGGGATTATTCCCATCAATGTTTCCTTCTTTTTTTTAAAGAACCCTAGCTCTGAGAGTGAGGGATAGATCAAGTGGTTAAAGTTTCCCTCCCGGTTCCAGGAGATCCTGAGATCGATTTTCATCCCCGCCCTTGTGGCTCTCTTAGCAAAAAAAAAAAAAAAAAAAAAAAAAGAACTCTAGCCCTGTTCTGCTAGCTGTCAACCCCTTCTAATCCTATGAATTTTTTGTGGGGAAGTACCAAGGTAATATGTCATTTTGTGGGGAATTACCCAAATAAACAAATATGGTGGGGAAGTACAAACCTAGAAACAAGTTTTTTTTTTAAAAGGTACCAATTTAGTGAAAACTGGCCAAAAAGAAAATTTCATGCTTTGACTTGTCGCGTACTCGGTGTATTGCACTCAAGCTCCTTAACCTTATCCGACCACACGCATAGTAATTAGAACCCTTAATTTACTCTTATAACGTTCGAAAATAGTCATTGCCCCTTTATAAACTCTTCATCCTCCTCTCAATCTAACTCATCTTCTTCAATTTGTCCATTTTTTTCAATTCTCCATTCAAGGTAAATTTTCAATTTTTTCCTTATAATTTCAATTGGGAACAAATAAGGGTTTCAATTTCTGATTTTCTTCGTTGGTTTGGTTCCTAGGGCTTTTTTCTTTGAGATGTCGATTTMTGYAATTTTATGTGAGAACAWGTAATTTCAACAGTACCAACATTATAAGAAATGGATTTTCACATTAAAAAGCAAAATAACAAGTGCACTACAAGCAAACTCCCACAGTAGCAAGGTTCACTAAACGACCATTTTTTGCCAAAAAAAAAGCGACATTATTTACACTAAACAACAATCAAACTACATTATTAAACATACATTATGCGAATTGAATTATATTTTAAGCATTAAAGAATTGCAACACGGTAAACAAAGCCTTGCTTAGTCATGTTATTAGATGCAATTAAATTTTCAATTTCCATTAAGAAAATTAGAAAATTACCTTTTACCCTGAGAGAGGTGAGGAAATCGCGCCTTCAACATAATTTTTATCGTGCTTTGAAAACAGAAAGACAYGAGAGATGAAGCAAAGTTGGAGGACACAGAGAATAAGAATAGTGAAAGGTGAAATGGAAAGACAACTAGAGGTAAATTGGGGTAATAAAGGAAAGTGTAGTACACGCTCTAAATTTGTAACAAAATGTGACAAGTCAAGGACCGTACGAGATTGCAGAAGTTCTTGTTTTATCGGATACCAGCAAAGGAATTAGATGGATTTCGTTCTCGCGGCTACAACAATTCGTCAAACTATCCCTCCAGAAAGACTGTTTATGTCAGCGATATGAGCGAGAGATACCCCACAGTGCCAGATCTATTCGACAATTGTAGTTTTAATGAAGGAATTTAGTTCAATTTGTTTTGTATTTGATATATTTGATTACTGTTGTAGATGTCATATGACTCTTTTATTAATGGATTGATTTTTCTTTCAAAAAAAATATGTGACAAGTCAACACTTAAAAGCTGACTTTTCGGTCGGAATTCACTACATTGTTACCTTTTAACAAAGCGTGTACATACTTAGCTTAGTACTTTCCCACAATTTTTGTTTATTTGGGTACTTTCGCACAAAATGACATATTAACTTGGTACTTYCCCACAAAACGTTTTAATCCTAAATCTAWTATTCTAATGGCTTAGTTGTTCTACTCAACTCTCTTTCTTAGTTTTGAGATCTATTTAATTCTTTTCTCTTATCACCATATTTAGTTCTTTTGATCTTTCGTTGCACACTTAATATTTATGAGAAAAAAATACTTAGGATTCAGAAACAATTTTAAAATATCTGGTATTTAATTTGTATTAGTAGTGATAAAGTACAATGGAGATCAATTGAAAAGTATACACATATATTTATATGTATGCACATCTCTAATTTCTTAACAAGTTTYGACTAGAACTTTCATCTGGATTCAGGCTTCGAAAATGAGCTTGGATTCGGTCAAAGCAAAATGTGATTTGAACTTATTTTCAATGACCTTTTAGCGCAGTGGTGCATATGTTCGGAATCAGGTCGAGCCAGTTCTATATATATTGGACGACATGAGTTTAAACCATATTTCATTGACTTGGGTTACTTTCCAAAGTACTTTGGTTGTTTTCCCTTCCTCAAATTGTGTTAAGAGATCAAACTTTGAACTAGTTCTCTCCCCGATTAATGTTTTATGGTACTCTCCATCAGTGCGTTCGAAATTTTTGCTTGCTAAGTTGTAAAAGAGCTATGAGTTTATCAATACCAATGGTGTTTGTCTTGCCAAATATGAAGGGTTACAAAAATTTGACTTCAGTTAGGCTTTTGGTCATGGCATGCGTCAGGGGCGTAACATCTACTTGTGCTAATATGTTCTTCTTTTAACTTCTTTAAGGAATGTATTTTTACAATGTTTTATTTTGATATGTTTGTATATGTTATCTGAAATCGATTGAATATTATAAGTTCCTTTCCCTTTCGAAAAATAAAAATAAAATTTAAATATGTGAGTAAGATGTGATGCTATTGATAGCCCGCCATTGTACTATCAAGGATAAAACCTAACTTGGTCTCACTATGTTACTATCAAGGGCAAGCAAGGGTCCAACCCACGAGAAAAACATGTTAAGCACTGACTAGTTATCGAATCGACAAGCGAAGCAACGAACAAGGTTAAGAGAGTGGTCACAAACACTATTAACATAGGAGGAATATAATAAACATAAAAGTAAGATAATATGATTACGCTAGGGTYTCACCACACTAACACACACGTAAAAACGAACCGATTGCAAGATAGAGGTTAGTGAACATGAATTAACTGACAAGGAGAGACTTTCWAAGGCCTTTTAACCACTTTCTCAAGMTAGCAAGGAGAACCTCACTTACAATCTAAGAMCTATTCTCATGGCATYGACATAAGATCGATTTAAGTACAAAATCACGAAAGATAGTATCATCCCTTAGTTCTGATCGCTATTCGATCTCATGGTTTGTTCACTAAATTAGCTAGGAGGAGTTCGCTTAAAACTTCAACCATCGTTCATTTGTTTCAAATCCCTAATAAAATCACTATGAAAGCTAAGCATAGTACTGAACAATTGAACCCCCTAACCAAACATGTCATGACAATTCTAAGCACAAACCTCAAGCAACCATGTGGAATTTATATGCTGAATTTGAGGGTTTCACCCAAACCCAAAAATAAACTACTCACACAAGATTATAAACATGATAAGGATACTAAATGTAATGAATCTCAAGTTTCAAAGCATTGTAACAAGTTACTACAAAACCCTAGAAAATATTTAACCAATTAAATAAAAAACAAACAAGTATGAGAGAGAGAGAGAGAGAGAGAGAGAGAGAGAGAGAGAGAGAGAGAGATTAATTACTAATGCTTGATTATGAAATTAAAGCCAATAATTCTAACTGGAAACCAAGTTACAAGAGATKGAATGTTGAGGAAGATGATRAGTAGTAGCTAGTACAAGTGTGAAAGCAAAACTAAGAACAAAGAAAGCTAAAGAGTTTTGATTGGATGAAAACTAAACTAAAATGTAATACAAAGGTGAATGGTCCAAAATGCTACAAAGTGGGAGTATTAGGGGTATTCAAATCAAATAATTCGATCCGAAATTTTTGGATATCCAATCTGAAATACYCGAACTATTATTTTCCAATCTGAATCTGATTCGATATCCGAAATTTCGGAACGGATATCTGAAATTTCGAATCAGGTCGACCGGATCACAGATTAAATGTATAYATTTTTACCTATTTTTCTTTTATTTTTTCACATTAAATTATTTTTTAAGAAAAAAATCGGATATTTCAAATTTYCGAAAGTGTAGAAAATTCAATCCGAATCTGATCTGAAMATTTTTWGGATATCTRATCCGAAATATTTGAARCCTTAAAAACCGGATAGRATGTCCGATTTTTCGGATCGGATATTTTTGAACATCCATAGGGAGTATATATACTACCCATCAATATATAAAACAAACTAAAAGGAAACTAAAACAAAGATTTGCGAAGCAAAAGAGTAGCGACCCGCTAGTAGCATATGCCCAAAATAAGGAAACATTGTAGAGGGTTGTAGCGACCCAAGGGAAGGGTTGCTACTGCCAAGCTACACTACAATCAGCAAAAGAAACGCCTATAACTTCTTCGTTTCTTATCAAAATCAGGCATTTGACACTAGTTTCGAAGCTATCGAGACGAACTTTTACCCACAATTTGAATCACATCAAAATGAGAAGTGTGCTGATAATTATGCTCAATTGAAGTTTTCTAACACATCCAAAAGTGTTCAAAAAGTTTCGAGGCTTCACCATAGGCAACATCGACCATAATCACAAACTCAAATGATCCCAAGGCGTGCCAAGGAAACTCGTAACTATGTCATCAAATGAGTACCTACAAAAACCCATCAAAACAGCAAAGGAAAGACAGAAAAAAAACGCTAAAAGTAGCCATTAAAGGGTTAGAGAATAACCTCAAATAAAAACAAAAATGACTTAAAACTATGAAAATGAACCAGAAAAAACTCTAAAAAGACAGTATAAAAGCCCTACATCAACAATGAAAAGTACATGAGGATACCTTTCATATGCTCTTTCGGTGTGATAAGGCTCGTATAATATGGAAGCTCTCCCCATTGCGGTTGGTTGTGGAGGAGCTGCAGGCTGACTCGGTGGAGGGGCTGATCGAAGCCTTTGAAGACAGTAACTTGGAGGAGTCCTGGTGGCAATTATTTTGGGTTATTGCGTGGGGTATTTGGCTCAAAAGAAATCAATGGCTTTTCGAGGGAAGACGCACTCCAGTTAAACATATTGTTGACAAAGCTCTAAGCCTGGATGGTGAATTCGATAGGAGCCCAGGTGTCAAGCCAATCCTCAAGGGGGTTGAGTATGCATCTGCCATCTGGACACCACCTATGGAAGGTACGTACAAACTCAATTCTGATGCAGCTTTCATTGGTGGTGTTCTGGTTGGCTTTGGGGCTGTGGTGCGAGATTTTGAAGGGGATGTCATGTTATCCATGTGTGCTAGGCAGCATCTTAGCTGCGACATTGCTGTGGGTGAAGCTCTGGCTTTGCGGGAAGGGRCTCGAGTTACTCTGGAAGCTGGTTTGAAGTCTATGGTCCTTGAAACTGATTCTTTAGTTGTCTATTCTCACCTAAGGGGAAGGCAACGAGAGAATTCTTACTTTGGCTCTATTATTCGGGATATTTTAAGTATTACTAGGCATTGTCGTTTTATTTCTTTTTCTCATATTAAACG
>SNQN01001632.1:50709-90478 GCA_008642245.1 Bassia scoparia | reverse complement strand
GGTATCCACATCCATTCAGTTTTATCTCCAAACTAATTTATTTCAGAAACTACAGCCACAATAATATCATTAGAATTTTCACAATATAGCATGATTTATTATTGTTTTATTTTTGGTCATTCATTTTTGTCTGCGTTGGTTTGCATTGGCCACGCTTTTGGGTGGCCAACGCCATGCCACACACATAGCAAAGTTTGGGTTTTCGGATTTCCTGCCCTTTAGATGGCTTTCTTGAAGTTCCCTTGCCTTCTTGTTCCTGGATCCCAACTGCTTGTTCTGGTCTGATTGTTATTGCCGCCGGCTTCTTTCCTTTATTGTGCCTGTCAATTTCACAGAAGGACTCAACAATGTTGCCTTAAAGCAAGTTCATTAGAGGGAGAGCCTTATCCTGGGAGGCGATTAGCCTCTTCAATTTTTCATTCGCGCCCCGATCAATTTCAACGTCAATATCCTTCTTCTTGTGTTTGGAGATGGTTGCGATAACCAAACCAAGAATCAGGAAGCTTTTCGATCAGCACGCTCTCGGCTGTAGCACCTCGACATCTTCATTCTTGGCCAAATATAGCAACAGTTCTCATACACTGAACCTGTCCATGATGATTTATCATCAACAATTGGATTAGAGCACTTTTAGTGACCGTGAACTTCTCTTTCTTCTAGCCATCCATCAGACCGTACTCTTCTCTAGAGTCCTCCCAAATTGACTTGCAACTTGTTGTTGATGAACAGATCAAACAGGGCATTGGTCATATGGCTTAGCAGTGTCCCTCTGACCGAAAAACAACACATTGTTTGGTTTTTCGTACTTAGCAATCTTCTGATCAGTCTCAGAAGAAGAACGTCCTCGGCCCAAATAGGTTCTGGCATTCGCTCATCAAACATAATCGATTCCAATTGTTCAAAGAAGCTAAGAGAGGTTGAAGACGACGTTTGAAATTTGTTCATCCAGGGTTTCAAGTTTTGGACAGATCAGGAAGAGTTTTGACAAGGAGGTGAAGAGTCCATTTCTGAAAATATAGCAGAAAATTTGCTTCTAAATTTGTAAAGATAAGGGCAGCTATAATCAGAGAAATAAGCAAAATTTGAGTTGAAGGATGCTGTCGTATGGTATGGAAACCACTGTTTAGAAGCAAATTTTTGCCCCCGACAGGTGATCGGGTAGGGCTTTGCCCCCCAAAGGAAAAAAAAAATTACAGCACAAACTCTCCAATTCGCTGCCCTCGAGAAGGAGGTTGGATCAATCTATTGTCAATCAGTAGAGAGGAAGAATAATGTGTTTTTAGGATTTTCTGTGTATTTCTGAACTGGCCAAGGGAGCGGTTATAGTGTGAGGTGGAACAAAACGGGCAGAATTGAAGGACCAAGTCGTTTTGGCCATTAACTTGGCGAGAATCAAGGAGCAAATTAAAACAACAACGATTAAAAGGTTTAAATGTGTACTTGCCCAAAAATAAAGATGAACCGGTCGTAAAAAAATAAAACCCACACACGAGCTCGGGCGAACGACGGCGGCGCGCGTTAGGGTTAACCCAATCACCCTCATACCAGCCTCAACAATAACAAAGCATGTTCTCTATAAAAAAAGTGAAAAAGTGCTACTCTTTTATTGGGAACAAAACATAAAACCCACACTACCTTTGCATTTCCAAACAATCTCACAAATGATTTAGAGATGTTTGTGAGGTTGGACTGAACAGATGATGATGATAAATGTAGCGCCAATGCAACAGGACATTTTGTTATATACTGTGGGACTTTTAATGTTCTTTTTTGGTTCATATGGATACAACTAACAGATCAACGCTTCCTGAGGCTGCTGGCATAAAAATAAATATAAATGAATTTATAAATATAACTTAATTAAATGAATGCAGTGTTTTGTACATCATTTCAAAACTTATATCATTTTTTAGAAATTTTTAATTTTTATATTCTAATGCATTCCGGGCATCCCGTTAGCAGATATGTTATATAAGATAATTATTATTATTACTAATAACTACTCGTATAAAACGTACAACATCTTAAGCCTAACTACACTTGAAGTCGATTGATGGCTATGATCATGACCCAAAAAATCACAAAGTTGTCAATTTGACATTCAATACTTCGCATATATATGCATGTGGTTTGGTCAAAAATGGTTCCAGGGGTGTGAATCCATGCTCCGCGGTGAGTACTTGCATTCCAACCGATAACACCCTAGTAGAGAGAAAAATGACAACGTGGGTAAAACACTACCGTGTCCTTGGTAATCAGTACATGAGTAAAATAAGTGAATAGACTAGTTTGCAAAATCTTACATGATCTTGGGTTCATATTCTCTCACTTTGGTTCACGGGGTAAATATTTAATGTTCAAATGTTTCACTTTCAATACAAATCGTTCATTTCTCAAATACTAAATTTCATAATTTAAAATAGTATGTTAAATTTATATACAATGATTCCGAACATATAGTTCATTGACTTTCGGTAATTGGGTTCGGATCTAAATAGACCTAATCAAGACTAACTTTAAGTGTTACTTGTTTGATATTCACGGTTGATGCTCCGTGTACCTGTGTTAAATAATTTGATATTCAATAATATGGAGTATATTTTCCTACTCGTCTAAAAAATCCAAATAAATCTAAAAAAATTAAAGTCTTAGAAAACAAAATATTAAGTAATTGTGTACGAAATGTTTTCTTTTAGATTCAATCTTAATGTCTTAACTACTCTATATGTTGATAACGATTGTTGTATGTGTTTTATAAAATTATTATAATATATTGTATATTTATTGTGTATTGTATTGTATATAGTTAAAAAGTAATAATATTATGGATATAACAAATATATGTCTTTTGTCAAAATTTGCTTAAAATAAATAGATTTTGTTCAATATGGTTTAAATTGTATCTGATTGATATTAATATTTATATTATAATTTTTTGAACATTTATCAATAATTAAATAACGATATGTAGAATGTTCAAATATTTAGTAAAAATATATTCTTTGTTAGTTATTGTTAGATCAATTCTTTAATTAGAATTTAAAGAAATTCTAAATTTTAGATTTAGGTCTTGTTCTCGTCAACTGAATTTTGCTGAACTGAATTTATTGGAACTAAACTGAACTTGTTTTTACTAAAATGAACTTATTGGTAGTGAACTGAACTTATTTTTAGTGAAACCTTAACAAATTTCTTAGGGATTGAACTTATTTTTACTGAACTGAACTTATTGCTACTGAACTGAACTTATTACTACAGAACTGAACTTATTTTACTAAAACTTATCTAAATAACTTGACGAGAACAGGACTTTAGTGTATTATATTACATTAGTAATTTTACAAAAACAAATTTATAAAAAAAAGATTTTGGAGGGAAAAAACTTTTAACCTGAAGTTGACATATATATGCCTTAATTTTTGTTTTTTTAATATAAAATACTCCCTCCATTTCATGAAAATTTATACCACTTCCCTCATTTAAACGTTGCATGAAGTTCTTATCATATACACTTTATTTCATTTTAGGAAATATTATACAGTATTATTTTTTAAATTGTGGTGGTCCATCATGTGGAATCCATCATACCACTAACAATACACTCATTTGTATTAAACAATGCAATTTTATATTATTTGTTTCTCTATCCAATCTAAATCTAATTTTTATTGCACATCTCATATTAAATTATTTTCCATATTTTAGACTCGAATGGTGTATGGTACTCCTTTGTTCCATAATGTTCCTGCCACTTTTCCTTTACACGTTTGTCAATGCATAATTTATGGGTTAAATAATTTGAGTTACATAATAGTAAAAATTATAAAAAAATTAGATATTAATAAAGTATTCATTAAGACGAATCAAACAAGATCCCACTTGACTATATTTTTTGTTATACATTAACAACAATTTAGAAGATTATCATAACTTGTAAATAGTGCCAAATTTTCTTGTGGCATGAACATTAAAGAACGGAGAGAGTACATTCTTCATGGAACGGAAGGAGTAGATAGATAGATCAATAGGTCTATTATGGTCCCGGGACCATGTGGTCTCGGGCAAATGTTCATTTTCGAAAATAGAAATGTTCATTTCCGAAATACAAGTGTTCATTTTAAGATAATGAAATTATTACTAAATGAACTTTACTGTTGAAATGAAAATTCTAGTTTCGGAAATGAACATTTGCCGGGTCATGAGGAGGACCATGGTCCAGCTCCCAGGACCCATAATTAGAATTTGGCGTACATCAATAGTGCCATTTGGGCCTTAAATGCTGTCCTGGGAAATATCCTATTATGCGTATTAAATTGGACCACTTGATATTGAATGGCTTATACCCTTTGTAAAATGACCAATCTTGTTTTTTTTTTTTTTTTTTGGCCAATCTTGTTACGTGTGTCATGCATGTTGTAAAAAACTTACTATTGATTGGGCTTACACCCTGTCAAAAAAAACACTAAATTGATACAAAACTCCATATTGTTACATACAACCCCTCATGTATAATGGTACTTCATTCATGATTCTATTTAGTGATGTATTGTTAGGAGATTAGGTTTGGTTCTTTGGCTTTATTTTGAGGTAAATCAGTTTAAGTTCAAATTAATTTAGTCAGAATTAAAAATTCAGTTCAGTTAATCCAAAGAAACAGAGTCTTAATGAATAATTGAGGTTAATGAAAGTAACAGAGTAATAAAGATAGTAAAGTTACAAAATTTAAAAGTTTTTTAAAATCAAATGGTGTGGCTTGCCACATTTGCCCACATATTGTCTTTTTCGTATACGACTTAGTTTTGAATGTCCTATTACTCCGCCAAAAAACAAATTCTGAATCTTTATGGTTTGACAAGAGATATTTTAGTGTTATGCCAAAATTTTGTATTCCGCTCGTTTCTTTTGTTATGCTATGGCAAATAAAAGTAGCTAGTATTAGTCTTCTTGAGTTATTTCCATGTGTGGATTTAGAAGTGCTAATGAG
This sequence comes from Bassia scoparia, assembly GCA_008642245.1. Classification (NCBI taxonomy): domain Eukaryota; kingdom Viridiplantae; phylum Streptophyta; class Magnoliopsida; order Caryophyllales; family Amaranthaceae; genus Bassia; species Bassia scoparia. The sequence continues at coordinate 85,494 of SNQN01001632.1, read as the reverse complement.
GTAATTTCGAATCAATTTCACACACTCTTCTCGTTAAAAAAAAAAAAAATATAAAGATAGTAAGATACAAATTTTTAAAGTTTTTAAAAATCGATAAGTAGAATAATACGCATTTGTTATATGTCATATTTAACTGATATTTGTCATACTTTCTCCATATAATTCTTTTGTAACCTATATGTTATATATTTTGATATTATCGTCTCGAGTTGTTGTGGTTATTTTTGTTGGGATTTGGCTTGATTTGCTAGGATTATTGGAGTTGATTCGAACTTGTGCAAAGTTGGATGATTGCGAAGCATTTGGATCATTTTATTGATTTGTTTTGCGATGACTTTGAAGACCTGCAACAAGGCATTTGAACATTGGGTTATTTAATTACCATGCTTAGGAAGCAAGAAGTTAGATTTTGAAGGCGAGAAAACATAAAAACAGCAAAGAGCACCAACCTTATTGCGGTTTATTTAGGCGAAACCGCAGTCCCACTGTAGTCCTTCAGTAATCATATATCCTAGCAAAGCATTAGGCCATTATAATAAAAGCCATGATGATTTGTATTTATATTAAGAGCCTAAGCAATTATTAGTTATTAGTTTTTATGTGCAACTATACATGCTTAGATTTATGAAAATTGTATTTCGTCATGAAAAGATATTATAAAGTGTATCAATGTAAATTATTTATAGTAATTGCAATACAATTTTATTGATTGTAATTGTTTTTTTAAAACAATGACTTGAAATTCAAAAATAAACCATTAATGCTTCAATTCATGTTTAAAGCTTTTCACTAATTAAGTTACATAAAAATACAATTTTTTATTTTTAATCTCACATATAAACAAAAGGTAATTTAGACACATGAATTCACTTTTTTTTTTAATTCATTAGAGTATAAAAACTTTTAATGGTAACCATCTTCCTCACGCCTTCTCTTATATAATAGAGATTAGGAGGACTGTGACTTGCTGGAGGAAATTCGACATTCAGCGAGCCTATGTTTTTGGCGCATACTACTTCTTTTCTTTTCATTAATTAATTTCTTTATTTTTGTTTCTTTGTTAATTATTTTAGTTCTTAGTTTTGTTGTTGATTATGTTTTGTAGTGTTTCAAATCTAGGGTTAGTTACCCTAGTCATGATTGATGTTTTATTATTTCTCCTAATTTAATACAATTGTTCTTGTTTAATGATTGTGTTTATGCAATATAGATTAGGGATAATAGTAACACCAATATATTGTTACAATTTCATTGTCTCTACACAGCGGAGTAGGTTTTGACGAAGTTTTGACTTGAGTGCAAATTAGGGAAGTCATAGATAATTAGGAGAGGTTTATATGGTATTTTATAGGGTTACTTCTTCTATTGAAACAAGTGATTAAATTGGGGTAAGAATTTTATCTTTACAGATTATGCTAGTGACGATACTTAATCCTAGGCATTCTTTATTAGTTAATTAGTTTGTAGTATTCGGGTCGTCTCATTTTCTTTTACTCGATAATTGTAGTTCATAGCGACCAATAATTTATTGACCTTCTTTGTGCATCGACCCTGACTACCCTACTAGTACTAATGACTAGGAGGATTAGACACACCTTTTCAAAAATTCATTCGAGCAAATGGTGTGCGTGCCACGTATTGTCTTTCTTCATATAACGACTTATGTTTTTGAATATTCCTGTTGTACTATGTCAAGAAACAAATTCTAAATGTTTGTGTTTTTGGCAAAGATATTTTAGGCTATGCCAAAGTTTTGTAATCTGTCTCGTTCTTTTTTATTAGTATCTAGGCCCGGACCATGTTTCGCTATTATATTTTTAATACGTTATATATATAGATTAATTAGAACAAAAAAATATATTTTAATTTTTTAAATGAATACAATCTATTAATACGAAGGTATTATATTCGCTTAATTTTCTCACCTCTGTAATGTACCTTCCTCCGTATCAAAAAATGCAACTTTTGTCATTTTTGGAAATATCACAAATAAACGCAACTTTTATTTTATTTCCATTTTAGCAAACAATTTAGTGTGAAAAAGACTATATAACCCTTATTTAAAAACCTTTAAACATAATTAATACTTATTATATACCTAATCTAATTTTACCAACTCTAACTTTTAACATTATTAGTGCTTCATCAATATTCAGTATCATCAAATCATCTTTTTGTCGTGCATCATACCATCATCAACCTCTGTCATCACATCATTCATTCTCGCCATCGTCGTACGTTTTATCTCCTCCTTCGATTCCTGCGCCGCAGCAGACCACCTTTCCACACTCCAATTCGACATTGCCTTCTCTTCCTCCACGTCCGATACTCCACCTCCGCGTTCATCCTCGCAGATCATCGTCCTGCCCGCTCTGCCGCTCCCTGTCTTCTCCCCGCCACGACCTCTCTCAAACTCGTCGACACAACACAACACAATGACATCACTGCATCATCATCTCTCCTGCATCCTCTCTCCTCCTCTTCCAGAAGCTTCTTGCCTCTTCCTCATCTCATCACGATCTGCAAAACTAATCACTAATTTGGTCTTCTTCTTCTGCAATCTTCAATTGTTCTAAGGTGAATTGTAATTACTGTTTAATCTAATTTTTTCACTTGTTGTTGCTTTTTTTAGTTTATTCTTGAATAGTTTTGTGATTTTTTGGGACTAATTTGTTGTTAACAGTTCGTTTTAGATTTCAGATTCAATTTCATAGTTATCAATTGCGTTGTATATTGTTGCCAATTTAGTTCTGAAATTCGAGTGTTCTTTATACTTACAATTATCATATCTTGAATTAGTTTGAGAGTCGAATTATTTAATTGAATGACTGAATTGGGGTCGGAAAGTGGCGATGGTGGTTTAAAGTGGAAGTGATAGTAGGATGGTTGGAGGTGGTGATTAGAAGCCGCGATGGTGCCGGTGGGCCTGTGCGCGTGGTTGTTGGAAGTGGTGTGCGTGTGTTAGTAGCAAGGGTGCCAGCCCTTTTTTTTGTTTGTCCTAATAACTAAGGGTAATAAGTTATTGTACTCAATAAACACAATTTACAAATTTTATCTAGAGGTCCGTGCCCCTTCAAAGTTGCGTTTTTATTGATACGGAGGAAGTATTAAAATTCACAACACTAGTACAAAAAAACATCAACAGATGCGGTTAAATATAGCCCAAAAGCTGCGGTTTTAAACCGCAGCTTTGAAGGCGCAGCTTTTGACTAAATTCAGGTCAAAGGCTGGGTTATATAAAACGCAACTTTTGAGGGTCAAAGCTCGGTATGAGCCTATAACCGCAGCTTGTTGACTGCATATATAAAAAAAACTTTTTATTCACAAAGATAACAGATCAATTGGTAATATATTTTTTTCCTTTAATGAAAATTAAGATTACATGATGCGTTATAATTTTTGGTTATGATCTTTTATTAGGTCCAAATCAATATTATCATTAATAACTATATATGTCCAAAAAATATATATTTCATTAAGTACATAATGTCCATAATTAATGTCCCTTGTCCAAAAAATCACTATGTTGTCCAATAAAAATCACAAATGTTGTTGAAATGTCTTGCAATATTATTTTTCACCAAATATCTGACCTGCAGTAAAAAAAAAGTTTATAACTACATTTTTGAGGAGGAGGGAAGTCGGGCGAATTTGAGAGGAATAGGTGAGTGAAGAGAGAAGAAGAGGGAGAAGGAGTAAGCAATGGAGCAGATTACAGAGAAAAAAGAGAGAAGATAGAGATAGGAAGGAAATAGGTTGAAGAGATCATTACAGAGGGAAGAGAAAGAAAGAGAGAAGAGAGAAGAAAGCGGCTGAGAAGAGAAATGAGGAGGGTTTATTAGGTTTAGTTAAATGAGGTGGGCTACGTTTTATACGGGTAAAGGGTTGGGCTTTGAGTGTTGGGCCCGACTGTAGAATGCTGCGGGTTTATTTGCTTAATCTGATTTTATTATACACAAAAGCTGCGGTTTACCAAAAACCGCAGCTTTTTCCTGTGTTTCCTTTTTTTTTTCCTCTTTTAATTCAGGTTAAATCGCTGCCGTATGTTAAAAATCGCAGCTTTTGACTTTCAAATGCTGCCGTTTCAAAAAACCGTATTTTGAGCGCAGCTTTGAGCTTTTTTCTAGTGCATAATATATTATCCCAATTTATTTCTTGTAATAGACCAAGATGCAGTGGTGATCAAACCAGCACCCTGCAGGTTATACACGAAAGAAGGAAAAAGGTCCTAAAAAAAACAATTTAGTCATACTCTACCCAGCAATATTATCAACCATGAGGATGCAGCCAAAAAACAATATTGTAGACCAAAACAAGAAGCAAAGTGATTAGTCACTGAAGGTATTTAAGACAAAGTTACTTTTAAGCATGTGTATCCTGTTTTGGAAAGTAGACTTTTTGTTATGTATGTATTGATATTTAGACTTGTTTTTGGGAGAGAACAAGGCATTTAGGAAATTGTAAGTCATTGACTAGTGAGAGTGATGGCCTAAGTCATTTGAGATTCATATCCTCAAGATATGCCTATCCCTTGTATTAACTTCTTAATTATTCAATACAATTCCTTCTTCTTCTTAACAATTACTTCAAAATTATTATTACAATTAATTTGCCCAAGACAGTCTGTCATCTGGTTTAGAGCCGGTTAACCATGGTCTTCACGTCGGCGCAGCGGTGGAGGCCTTGGAGAAGTAAGGCAAGAGTACAGTCGCGTTAGGCTTGTAATCGAAGAACGTTTGGACGCGCAAGCAACGTCCTTAGTCAAGCAGTATCGAGGGATAGTACAAGCCATGTACGACAAACGACGACAAAAAGGAGGGAATCGTAGCTTTATTCGAGGTGAGAGAAAGAAACAAGAGAGAAGCCATGGTAGCTGTTACCGTACGATTAGTAGAAGGAGATCGACCGTTCCGCGAAAAATCAAAGGAGGCTCACAAGCTGCGGAATGACTACGTTTGAAATTGACCAGGCGCAGGAGAGAGATACGAGCCTTGTTAAGTTCGGAGCGACCTCATAATTTCCCACGACCAAAAACAGAAGGGGAGCACCCCAATTCGGCGACGACTTTTAGGGAGAACACAGTATAGGAACGATAGGAGACCCGAGACAAGGGGGAGCGAGTCCGTTGGAAACCACGTAAGTTGGAGATGCCCAAATCGACGGCAATGACCTATAATGGTTGGTAAGGGCTAAGATGTACTACGACTTACCATCGACTAACAGAGGAGGAGAGTAGAATCGCAGCGGTTTCCATGGATGCCAACGTCCTTAAGTGGTTCCAATGGGCAGAATAAAAGAAACCCACTTGAATTCATGGACGATTTAAAACAAGAGGTGTTGAGGAGTTCTCGACCACCACGTGGGCACATTGCACGAGCAGTGTGTTTCGGTCCACCAACCCCAACGTAGTGAATACCGTCAACAATTCATCTCCCATGGCATTTACCCCCCTCGAAGATGTTCTAGAAAGTATAATGCTAGGACAATTTATTAATGGGCTAAGGAAGGATATCAAAGCTGAATTACGGCTAATGAACCCCTTTAATTTGGATCAAGCTATGGAAATGGCGGGTCGAGTCGAAGAGAGAAATCGGGTCACTCAAGGAAGGAAGACGGCGTTTGGGCCTATTAGAAGCGGGCCCATGTCCAGCCCAAATTCTAATTTACAACAACGACCAAGCAGCAAAGGTATTGGAGGGCTGATCCAAACCTTTGGGCTGCCCACTAACAACAGCCCATCACGGGCCTAGCCTAAGGCCCCAAAATCGCAAGGGTCAACCAGCGTGGCCAAGCATGGTCCGGTCCAGTCGAGCCGGAGTACCGACGAAACCAGGCGGCTCATTGAAGCCGAGCTGCAAGAACGAAAAGCTAAAGGGCTTTGCTTCCGTTGCGACGAGCGGTGGGGGGCCGGTAATCGGTGCAAGCACAAGGAGTTGAGTGTGCTACTTACCGCGGCTGAGCCCGACAACGAACTCGAAGAAGAAGATGGTGAAAATGAGGAATGGGGTGAAACAGCACCATCGGTTGAAGTGTCTCTGTATTCGGTTGCCGGAATCTCTAACCCACGTACAATGAAACTACGGGGGGGGGGGGGAAAGGGAAAAGGGTTGTGGTGATGGTGGACCCCGGAGCCACACACAACTTCGTCTCGGTTGTGATGGTCGATGAGACCGATTTGCCTGTCACTCAAGGCGGCAAATTTGGGGTCTCCTTGGGCAACGGTGACACCATAAAAGGAAAGTGGGCTTGTTTAGGGGTTAAGGTCTAACTCGACGAAGGCATAACAGTGGTTGAGGATTTCCTCCCCACTCAAGCTCGGCAACGCCGATCTCATTTTAGGCGTTCAATGGATGTGGTCTCCACCAACTGGAAAACCCACGAGATGAAATTTCGGGTGGGGGAAACGGAGGTCCGACTGAAGGGTGATCCAAGCTTGGAAGCMTCGCTGGTGTCCTTAAAGGCAATGATGCGTACTATAAGTAAGGAAAGGGAAGGATTATGGGTGGAAATTAATAAAGTGGAATTATTAYAAAATGAGGAACAAGAAGTTCCAGTAGCACCACRAGATTTTTTGAGTGAAATTTTGGAAAAATATGAAGGGGTATTTAATATGCCTAGTGGGATTCCACCCAAAAGGAATCATGAGCATGCTATTGTGATGAAGCAAGGATCCAACCCAGTAAGCGTCCGACCTTATAGGTACGCCCAAATACAAAAGGACGACATCCAGAAGTTGGTTCGTGAAATGATCAAATCCGGAATAATTCGGCCATTATCAACGAGTTTGTTCTCAAGCCCCGTATTACTAGTCAAGAAAAAAGATGACTCATGGCGGTTTTTCGTAGATTATATATCGGGCCCTCAACCGGGAAACCATACCGGATAAATATCCCATTCCCGTCATTGATGAGCTACTAGACGAGCTATATGGTGCTACTATGTTCTCAAAATTGGATTTGAAGTCGGGGTATCACCAAATTCGGGTCCGGCCCGAGGACACCCAAAAGACGGCTTTCCGCACTCACGAAGGGCGTTATGAATTCCTCGTGATGCCGTTTGGTCTTACAAATGCTCCAGCCACATTTAAATCTCTAATGAATGATGTATTTAGGTCATTCCTACGGAAGTTTGTGCTTGTATTTTTTGACGATATACTCGTTTACAGTAGGATCTAAGAGGATCATGCTTATCATCTACAAGAAGTGTTACGAAAATTGGTAGAACATGAGTTGTATGCAAACTTTAAAAAATGTGAATTTGGGAAGCAAGAAGTGGCTTATTTGGGCCATGTGGTGTCCAAACATGGAGTAGCAATGGACCAAGAAATGATCAAGGCTATCCTACAATGACCAAGCTCAAGGAATTTGAGAGAGTTAAGGGGTTTRTTGGGACTAACGGTCTATTATCYAAAATTTGTGGCCCGTTATGCTGATAAGTGGCTTTTGTGGCCACTTATTAGGCTCATTTCCCTCCAATTTAGACCTTACTTTGAGCTTTCAAGTGCAATTTTAGTCCCATTATTTTAGCTCGTTTGCATCTCACTTGTGCTTGAAAATGTGACTTTGAAAAAGACCTGCAACAAGGCATTTGAACATTGGGTTATTTAATTACCATGCTTTAGGAAGCAAGAAGTTAGATTTTGAAGGCGAGAAAACATAAAAACAGCAAGAGCACCAACCTTATTGCGGTTTATTTAGGCGAACACCGCAGCCCACTGTAGCTCCTTTCAGTAATATTTATATTCCTAGCAAAGCATTAGGCCCATCTATAAAAAAGCCCATGATGATTTGTATTTATATTAAAGCCTAGCAACTTATTAGTATTAGTTTTTATGTGCAACTATACATGCTTAGATTTATGAATTGTATTTCGTCATGGAAAAGTATATGTATTAAAGTTGTATCAATGTTAAAATGGGGTATTTTTCTTATAGCTACATTCGCTCAATACCAATTTTATTGAATTGTTATTGTTTTTTTTAAAAAACAATGACTTGAAATTTCAAAATAATAAACCATTCAATGCTTCAATTCAATTGTTTAAAGCTTTTCACTAATTAAGTTACATATAAAATACAATTTTTTATTTTTAACTCACCATATTAAACAAAAGGCTAATTTAGACACATGAACTTCACTTTTTTTTTTAATTCATTAGAGTTATAAACAAACTTTTAATGGTACACATCTTCCTCACGCCTTCTCTTATTATAATTAGGATTGGAGGAGCTGTGACTTGGCTGGGAGGAAATTCGACAATTCCTAGCGAGCCTATGTTTTGTGGCGCTATCTTCTTTCTTTTCATTACATTTAATTTCTTATTTTTGTTATCTTTTTAATATTTTAGTTCTTAGTTTTTGTTGCTTGATTATTTTGTGTAGTGTTTCCAAATCATAGGGTTAGTTACCTAGTCATTTGATTGATGTTTTAATTATTTCTCCTAATTTAATAGCAATTGTTCTTGTTTAATTGATTGTGGTTTATGCCAATATTAGATTAGGGATAATAGTAACACCCCAATATTATTGTTTACAATTTCATTGTCCTCTACACAGCTGGAGTAGGTTTGACGAATTTGACTTGAGTGCAAATTAGGGAAGTCATAGATATTAGGAGGAGGTCTTATTGGTATCTTTATAGGGTCTACTTTTCTATTGAAACCAAGTTGATTTAAATTGGGGTTAAGAATTTTTCTTTACAGATTATGCTATGACGCATACTTAATCCTAGGATTCTTTATTAGTTAATTAGTTTGTAGTATTCGGGTCGTCTCATTTTCTTTTACTCAGACTAATTGTACGTTCATAGGACCAATAATTTATTGACTTCTTGCTGGCATCGGACCCTGACTACCCTACTAGGTTACTAATGACTAGGAGGATTAGACACACCTTTTCAAAATCATTCGAGGCAAATGGTGTGCGTCGCCACGTATTGTTTCTTCATATAACAGACTTATGTTTTTGAATATTCCTGTTTGTACTATGTCAAGAAACAAATTCTAAATGTTTGGTGTTTTTTGGCAAGATATTTTAGGCTATGCCAAAGTTTTGTAATCGTGTCTCGTTCTTTTTTATTAGTATCTAGGCCCGGACCATTGTTTCGCTTTATATTTTTAATACGTTCATAATATAGATTAATTAGACAAAAAAATTATTATTTTAATTTTTAAATGAATACAATCATTAATACGAAGGTAATTAATATTCGCTTAATTTTCTCACCTCTGTAATGTACCTTCCTCCGTATCAGAACAAATGCAACTTTGTCATTTATGGGGAAATATCCACATATAAACGCAACTTTTATTTCTAATTTCCATTTTAGCAAACAATTAGTGTGAAAAAGACTATATAACCCTTATTTAAAAAACCTTTAAAACATAAATTAATACCTTATTATATACCCTAATCTATTTTACAACTCTACTTTTACATTATTAGTCTTCATTCAATATTCAGTATTTCATCAAATCATCTTTTTGTTCGTGCATCAATACCATTCATCAACCTCTGTCTCACATCATTCATTCTCGCCATCCGTCGTTACGTTTTTATCTCCTCCTTCGATTCCTGCGCCGCAGCAGACCACCCTTCTTCCACACTCCATTCGACATTGCCTTCTCTTCCTCCACGTCCGATACTCCACCTCCGCGTTTCCATCCTCGCAGATCGATCGTCCTGCCCGCTCTGACCGCTCCCCTGTCTTCCTCCTCCGCCACGACCTCCTTCTTCAAATCGTCGACTAACAACACAAACAATGACATCACTGGCATCATCATCTCTCCTGCATCCTCTCTCTCCTCTTCCAGAAGTTCTTGCCTTCCTCTCTCATCCGGATCTGCAAAACTAACACTAATTTGGTGCTTCTTCTTCTGCAATCTCAATTGTTCTAAGGTGATTGTAATTACTGTTTAATCTATTTTTTCACTTGTTGTTGCTTTTTTTAGTTTATTCTTGAATAGTTTTGTGATTTTGGGACTAATTTGTTGTTAACAGTTCGTTTTGAGATTTCAGATTCAATTTCATAGTGTATCAATGTGCGTTGTAATTGTTGCCCAATTTAGTTCTGAAATTCGGGTTCCTTTATACTTACAATTATCATATCTTGAATTAAGTTTGAGAGTCGATTATTTAATTGAATGACTGAATTGGGGGTCGGAAAGTGGCGATGGTGGTTTAAAGTGGAGTGATAGTACGATGGTGGACGGTGGTGATAGAGCCGCGATGGTCCGGTGGGCCTGTGCCGTGGTGTGAAGTGGCTGTTGACGGTGTTAGTAGCCAAAGGGTGCCAGCCCTTTTCCTTTTGTGTCCTAATAAACTAAGGGTAACTTAAGTATTGTACTCATAAACACAATTTACAATTTTATCTAGAGGTCCTTGCCCCTTAAAGTGCGTTTTTTATGATACGGAGGAAGTATTAAATCACACACTAGTACAAAAAACATCAACAGATGCGGTTAATATGCCCAAAAGCTGCGGTTTAAACCGCAGCTTTGAAGGCGCAGCTTATCTTGACTAAATTCGTCCAAAGTGCTGGGTTATATAACGCATTTGAGGGTCAAAGCTGCGGTTGAGCCTATAACCGCAGCTGTTGCTCATATATAAAAAAAAACTTTTTATTCACAAAGTAACGTCAATTCGTAATATTTTTAATTTTCTTTAATGAAAATTAAAATTACATATGCGTTATAATTTTTGGTTATTGATCTTTATTAGGTCCAAATCAATATATCATTAATAACTATATATGTCCAAAAAATATATATTTTCATAAAGTAATAATGTCCATAATAATTCACCTTTTCCAAAAATCACATGTGTCAATAAAATTCACAAATGTTGTGAGAATGGTACTTGCAATTATTTTCAACCCAAATATCTGACCCTGCAGTAAAAAAAAGTTATACTAACAAAGTTTTGAGGAGGAGGAAGTCGGGTCGAATGAGAGGAAAGTGTAAGTGAAAGAGAAAGAAGGGAGAAGGGATAAGCACTGAGGGCCAGGGATTACAGAGAAAAAGAGAGAAGTAGAATAGGAAGGAAATATTGAAGAGATCATTACAGGGGAAGAGAAGAAGAGAGAGAAGAATGAGAGCGGCTGAGAAGAAGAAAATGAGGAATGGGTTTATTAGGTTTAGGTTAATGAGGTGGGTACGTTTTATACGGGGTAAAGGGTTGGCTTTGAGTGTTGGGCCGATGCTGTAATGCTGCGGGTTTATTTGCTTAATCTGTATTTTATTATACACAAGTTGGGTTATACCCAAAACGAGCTTTTTCTGTGTTTTCCTTGTTTCTCTTTTAATTTCAGGTGTATGCCTCCTGGTTATGTTAAAATCGCAGTTTTGCTTTCAATGCTAGGGCGTTTTCAAAAAACCGGTAGTTTTGCGCGCAGCTTTGAGCTTTTTCTCTAGCTGCAATATATAATTATCCAATTATTATTTTTGTAATGACCAAGTGCAGTGGTGATCAACCAAGGCACCCTCGGTTTATACCGAAAGAAGGAAAAGGTCCTAAAAAAAAATTTAGTCAACTCTCCCAGCAATATTCTCCCAATGAGGGATGAGCCAAAAACATGTAGACCAAAACAAGAAGCAAAGGTTAGTCACTGAAGGTTATTTAGAAAATTACTTTTAGCATTATCTGTTTTGAAAGTAGACTTGTTATGTATGTCATTGATTATGTTAGACTTTTGGCGAGAACAGGCTTGTAGGAATTGTAAGTATTGGACTGTGAGATGATGGCCAAGTCATGAGATTCTATCCTCAAATATGCCTATCTCTTTATTAACTTCTTAATAATTCATTACAATTCCTTCTTTCTTAACAATTACTTCAAAATTTATTATACAATTAATCTTGCCCAAGACAGTCCTGCATCTGGTTTAGAGCCGGTTAACCTGGTCTTCAGTCGCGCACGGTGGAGCTTGGAGAATAAGGCAAGAGGTACAGTCGCGTTAGGCTTGTAATCGAAGAACGTTTGGACGCGCAAGCAACGTCCTTAGTCAAGCAGTATCGAGAGATAGTACAAGCCATGGCTATACCAACGACGATCAAAAAGGAGGGAATCGGCTTTATTCGAGTGAGAGAAGAAACAGAGAAGCGAGTGCGTACTAGTGTCCGTCTAGAGGGAGATCGACGTTCCCAAATCAAGGAGGCCCAAGCTGCGTAGAAGACACGTTGACATGACCAAGCCCAGGAGAGATACGGCCTGTTAAGTTACGGAGCACCTCATAATTTCCCACGACCAAAAACGAAGGGAGCACCCAATTCGGGACGACTTCAGGGAGACGACATATAGGAACGATAGGGACCGAGCAGGGGAGCAGAGTCGTTGGAAACCCTAAGGTTGGAGATAGCCCAAATGTCGACGGCAAGACCGATATGGTTGGTAAGGGCAAAGTACTACGCTTACCATCGACTAAAGAGAGGAGAGTAGAATCGCAGCGGTTCCATGGATGCCAACGTCCTTAAGTGGTTCCAATGGGAGAATAAAAGAAGGACCCACTTGAATTCATGGACCGATTTAAAAAAGAGGTGTTGCAGGAGTTCTGATCCACCACGTGGGCACATTGCACGAGCAGTGTCGTTCTCGGTCCACCAACCCCAACGTAGTAGAATACCGTCAACAATTCATTCTCCCATGGCATTTACTTTTTTTTTTTTTTTTTGACCAATCTTGTTACGTGTGTCATGCATGTTGTAAAAAACTTACTATTGAATTGGGCTTACACCCTGTGCAAAAACAACATCTAAATTGTACAACTCCATATTGTTACATACAACCCCCTCATGTGATAATGGTACTTCATTCATGATTCTATTATGTGATGTATTGTTAGGAGATTAGGTTTGGTTTCTTTGGTCTTTATTTTGAGGTAAATCAGTTAAGTTCAAATTAATTTAGGTCAGAATAAAACAGTTCAGTTCAGTTTAATCCAAAGAAACAGAGTCTTAATGAATAATTGAGGTTAATGAAGTACGAGTAATAAAGATAGTAAAGTTACAAAATTTTAAAAGTTTTTTAAAAAATCAAATGGTGTGGCTTGCCACATTTGCCCACATATTGTCTTTTTTCGTATACGACTTAGTTTTGAATGTCCTATTGTACTCCGCCAAAAAACAAATTCTGAATCTTTGATGTTTTGACAAGAGATATTTTAGGTTATGCAAAATTTTGTAATTCCTGCTCGTTTTCTTTTGTTATGCGTAATGGCAATAAAGTAGCTAGTATTAGTCGTTCTTGTAGTTATTTCCATGTGTGGATTGTAGAAGTGCCTAATGAGGTAATTTCGAATCCAATTTCACACACTCTTCTCGTTAAAAAAAAAAAATATAAAGATAGTAAAGATACAAATTTTAAAAGTTTTTAAAAAATCGATAAGTAGATATAATACGCATTTTATATGTCATATTTAACTGATATTTGTCATACTTTCTCCATATTTAATTCTTTTGAACTCTATATGTTATATATTTTGATATTACTCGTCTCGAGTATGTTTGTGTTATTTTTGTTGGATTTGGCTTGATTTGCTAGGATTATTGGAGTTGATTCGAACTTGTGCAAAAGTTTGGATGATTGCGAAGCATTTGGATCATTTTATTGATTTGTTTTGCGAAATATATATTTGCATCACCACGACAGAACATTGATTTAGTCATTTCTAGTATATAGTTGTTTGTTAATATTTCTACTTCATATTCACATTCTAGATACATCAGTTCAATTAAACCAGAGTAAGACCAAATGAGGACAAAATTTTTCTAGACGTTTATTAGTATCGCAAGATATTCTAGTTGCAATTATACATCCTTAAATCTTGTGAAAAAACATTGAAAAACATTCTTATAGTACTATCAAACACAACATAACTGATAATACGTTATATCTGTGGCATTATAGTTTAGTAATAAATATGGTCAAAGTTAGATGCATTAAAATAAGAGACGCTATGCAAACATTTCAGAATCAGACATACTAACAAGTGAAGGAATTTACCCTTCAACTAAAAAGACCAATTATTAGATCCAGTTTAATTTTTGTACATTCGTCTGAGTATTTGGTCAATTAATGAGAACTCACTGTTTTAAATACAAAGAATGGTTTGAAATATAAGGTACGTGCTACGATTATAGCTGAAAAAGGGTGGGTAATACTATTTCAAGGATCACCAAGTTTTCAATATCAATAGGTACATGCCTACATATAAATCTCTTCCAAAAGACAGTCTTTTTAAACATTCATGCACATAGATCTACAATATATATGAGAATAACCAATAATTCTCATCCTGGCTTTGTGCTGTCATTATAGTCATTCTAATTATCGTTGAAGGATTTCTTTAAGTTTTTTCCAATTTTACTTTATCTTATTTTGGGTAAAAAATTTTTACTCTTTCTACTCTGCTGTCAAATCGATTGAAACCACTTAATGAAATAAGACACATTCCTCCTTTCCTCTTTTTTTTCCCCTTCCTTCTTTCCTCCATTTAATTTGTTATAAAAGCGTCTATTATTGAATCACTCTAATACTTTTGATTAGCGCACTAGCAATACCACAACAAAGGAAGACAAACTCAAGGAGAGGCATATTCCCTACTTAAGGATAAGGGTTGGTACTTGGGGAAGGAAGGGGAAAATTTATTTTCCATTTATTTAATAAGCCAGGAATCCCATTTGAAGAGTTTAGGAGGTCTATGGAGTTCCTTTTTCGCATTGTTCCCTCCTCTTATCCTTCACTTCCTTTTTCATTGATCTTAAAAGAAGTATGGTGATAGAAAGATTAACACTCACAAAGAATGCAAATGGAATGGAACGGCAAAAATGGATAGGCTCATCATGAATAAAACTTTATATCGATTATTATAAGATTATTAATTACAAGTAAATCGGATTGGGTTCTGACACATTGACAATAACTTAGCAGTTGATTACATGTATGTATTATTTGGCTACTAGAATTGATTTTTGCTCACACCGGGGTCCTGGCTTATGAAGGTGTACAGTCACTGCAAACCTTGCAAGTTGGCAATAACATCAACAGGGCTGGTAGGATCAAACCCACAGGTCACGGCGAGTGAGTTGATTCATTTGCACACCACAGTACCTTATAACTGAAACTCGACATAAGGGTGATCAATCTAACTATTGCATGTTGTTTAACTTAATCTTTTGCTCTTTTAATTAAGTGAAAATTTCCAAACATTTTTAGTCATTATATTATTTAATATTGCAAGTAAAGAACCACAAAAAGCACCTTTTATGAAATTCATCGATAATTTTCAAGCAATATGGTTTTATCCAATAAAAGGCTAATCAGCAATCATTAAGATTGTTTGAATAAATAAACAGGTTTATATCAACTTGTTTCCACTAATTTTAGAATACCAAAACATAATAAAATACTGTAAATTCAAATAAAAATATAATGTAAATAATTTGTTTGCTATTGCTAATTAAGATTAATATTGACACTATTTAATGCATCCTAAATTTCACAAAAAGCGAATTCACATCTACATTAAATTAGAATAAAATTGGATCGTTTTATTTATATATTTCTGTTTATAATGAATACAAATGAAAGCACTACCTTTTGGGTATCAACATTTTCTTGACTTTATAAACTATAATTAATTTATCATAGAAACACTCATACAATATAATTAAAACAATAAATGTGGACAACAGAAACGATATTGAATCAGACAGATAAATCAATCCAAAGAAACAATACAAACTGACATTACGAAGTAATAAAGAAATAAGTGAAGAAGATTAAAGAATGAATAACCAAGCAACAGCTTCGGCGAGCGAAGACGGTGCATTTAAGGGAAGTAGGATTGTGAGGAAGAGATAGTATCAAGAGGAAAGTAAAGAAGTGGAATACCGAAGTTTTGAGGTCGGGCCTGACCAATCGAATATCTCTCGGATGGTGTACTGACTCATTCCACTGTCTATCTGTATGCAGAACCCATTGAGAGAGGTTGTTGAGGTGTGAACTCGTGTATTCTAGGTTCGTTCACCGCGACTGAGTCAATTGGTTGAGATAAGGAGAGGGAAGAGAGAAATGGAGGCAAAAATGTGATTGGTGAAGGCTGGCCTTTGATGGTATTGCGCTTTGATGTATAGCGATGGGTAGATTGCAATGTTTTGGTAGGCCAGATGGTGAATAATAGAGCGAGTGATGACATGTGTTGCTTATAATGTGATCTATGTAATTACGAGAATGGGGGTGTTTCTTGCTATTGTCGATTGTATTCTCGGAGAGGTGGATGGGGTATGAGTCCACCATGAGGTAGATCACTAGATGAGTGTAGTGTTGCTCGACTCTGTGCTTCTTTTAAGGTAGAACCTTTATAAAGACAGAGCCTGTCAGAATTTTATGGATAGGTGGTGGTTGGCCAACCTGGCATGCATCTGCCATAGGATAATTCCGTACAGTGGCTTTGGTATTTGAGAAATTCTGTGAGGATGATGTACTGATTTTTGATGAAGTACTTATTCTCTATAGTGTGGACATGTTCTTTTCACTCCTCTTGGTATGGTGCAGTAGCGTTGAAACACTTAGGCGTTTCTCTGTTGTGACGTAATAACTAACGCAGTTGTGTGTGTAGGGGTGATGGTTTCTATGCTTCCACACTTGTAATAAGAAATATAAGTTTCACTAGTAAAGATTATCAGCAAGTGGTTTAGATCAATATCATATTAGGATTTAGGGCATAAAGAGTCTGATATAACCTGATTTATGTAATGCTATGCGGGTTCATTATACATTTCTCATACAATTAGATTTGTAGGTGATGACATCATTAGAAAATATTTCACGGGTTATTGAATTAATATCGATGTATCGTCATTTTTCTTGGTGTAAAATGATAAATGACTGATTCGGAGCCCAGTGCAGTCCTAGAGTTTGATACTGTAATGTGAATACTCAGTCGTAGAGACAATAACTAACGCATGATAATAGGATCTATCTTTGTAATGTGAGTCTTCTAAGTATATAATGAGCATACTTTCACTGGCTTGAAAAGGATATATCAGACATTTACATGTGTGCTTTAGTATGGACTAAGATTTGTATATGATTATGTCGTAGCTTCAAGGAATAGAGCGTGATATCGGATCAACAGCCATAGTGGAGGGTGTCAAGTGATGAATTGTCACCAGTTTGTCAATCTGCCAGACTTTTTCCAGCTTTTTCAGAGACTCCCTAAGTTCATGAGGGGGAAGAGAATAATATTATTTTAAAGTAACTTTGGTCATTTGGGGATAGACCATGTTCATATACAGTAGTCAATAAGGTGCCTCTTATTATATCTCCATGGCTGAGCTACGTTAATTTCAGGTTACGCGCAATAGAGAAAAGACCTTGTAATACGTGATAATTCGCATGAGGACGTAACTGAAGCTTCATACATGCTCGAATTTGATAATATTTTGAATTTGTAGCATGACTCCAAAGTACACAGGTTGTGCACTTTCCTGTTCTCCTTAGTAAGTAATCTCCGGCAACTCTCTCACGAGTCTGTTCATGCTAATCTGCGATCATAGTCATCGCGATATGATCTTATGAAGTCTCTCAGATTATGGCTGTTTGAGTTCTGTCGATCAGTGAGATTTGTGTGTTGTGTTCTGTTCGTGTGTAGTTTTTATGCTCGCGTCCTTTTTTGAGCTCGTGTATGGAAAGCCTTCTTGTGCATGTTCTGGGTTCGGTTACCATATGTTATTATTCTTTGAGTGATTGCAGCTGTCCCTCTTTAAGGATTTTGAAGAAATGATGTTGTGACTTCTCGGCATCGATCTCTGGCCTATGACGCTGGATACATAAGCACATTCTTCTGTATAGCCTTTGTATATCCCTTGACCTGCTTCTTGGTTCTGGAAAGTCCTAGTGGTTGCCTTCACTGTTTAATTCAGTTTAAGGTTTGGCATCAATTCTCTCCTTTATAAGGAATACATAAACTAAAAGAAATATTTACGGCAGAAATTAAACATCTCTATACAGACAATTTTATTTCGGATTAAGTTTACCCTGGTATCTTATCTTAAGTTTTGTCAAATGTTTGTTTATTCTTGTGAAAGATCACATAATTAAGTTTATGATGTATCTTTTTTCTTGTTTTTAGATCACTTTACATTAGACAAAATGGCTTCAATCAAGTATACGCTCCACGTTTTTTATATGTTTTCTCGTTTGTCCTGGAATTCCTACAAATGAACCTGGTCATAACTCATTTCATAGTGATGTGTCACTTAGTTAGAAAGGATAAACTTGGAATTTAAAGAACGTTTCCTTGAAGATCCAAGTAAGAGTATCATATTGGTGGTACCTTATTATTCATGTATTTTGATTCCGAGATTAAGTAGGATGTATTTTATGAGAAGGAACTCTCTCTTTCTTTTGCAATATGATACAGATGGGTGTGGATAATACGCATTTGAGTGAATATTGGTGAAAATAAACTAAGTTGATAAGAAGGCACAGGTCCATGAATGAGTAGCCTGGACTGACATGGTTGAGGTTTTCGCAGCGTTGATTATCCGTGTTGAGTTTTTTGGTGTGTTGGGGAAGGGATATGGTGTCTTTGAAGGTATTATGGCGGCAGCTTTATTCAAATCCGTGAAATCTCATCAGGGCACAATCTACTCACAGGTGTATCGGTGTTGATGGTGTTTTTTGTGAACCTTTGGGAATGTAAATTTTGCTTTGGAACCCGATGGTTTGTGGTGGTTAATCATGGGACGTATGTGTTGAGGCATAATTCGCAAATCCGCATTTGCAATTGTTGATGCGTCCAAATTGCCTAAAAAATATGTAAGTAAGTTTGCTGATGAAAAAATTCTTATATGGTGAAGAGAGATATGGTTTTTATTCTTGTGTGTAGCTTGTACTCTTTGATCATTGGGACATATAACGCTGGTGTGGATGCAAAAGAGATGAGAGTAGGGTTGTGATATACCAGGTATCTATAATTGTCCAGAGCATATTTTTATCTATACTGCTTGAACTGGAAATAACAACATATTTTGAATACAGATTATGTAGATAGTTAGTAAATCGGCGTGTATATACATCTAGTGTTCCTGAAGTCACGCTAAGGGTCAATTAGACACACGTCAATGATTAAAGATATATGAGACCATCTACTATATTATGTGCTCTCTACTTCATAACAGGAGGAACTTGATTTAGCTTTGGTCTCGATCATTTACGGGTGAGATTATGCATGCAATCCGAGCACTCTAAGTCAATCGAACTATTAATTAGGTTCGGTCAAGAGTCGAGTGCATACGAAAAATTGTTGGTAAGATTCAATTTTAGTGTAATGCAACGTAAGTGTGCTATATTTCTGGTCTGTGATTTGAATCACCAGCAACTCTTTATACATAAATCGGTATGTGTTTGATGAACATATAAAGAGCTCCAGCTCCCATTATATATTGTGCAGTAGCACCTTCAGAGCAGTGCTTTTTGTCAGTTGTAATTCGTTTAGTGATTCAGAAATTTTATCGAAAGTGTTTGGATAATGTTTTGGCTTATTATAAGCTTGTTATATAATGTGCATTAGTCTTACTTTGTGAGAGGCCTTGTCAAACCAATAGGAACATTCTATACTCGCCACTTGAACAGAAAATCGTGATAGGAATATTATACATACTTAGGAATATAGGTGATTATGTAAGATGCTACACGACTCTGAAGCGCCTACCTACGTTCAGTTTGTAATGTTTGATATAAAACTTATACTCGAATTAATGGATTAGATTAATATTAAAGGTGAATAGGCTAAATCACATACACTAATACATTGAGATATTACCTGACCATAAAGGTATATTTCTGCTTCTTCTTCATCTCCCAGGTGATGGTAAAGTATTTTTTAATAATCTATATATTCACGTTTTAGGGATCTGATTATGTGCATTCCAGAGTACAAGTTTCCTCTGTTTCTAGTTTATAGCGTCCATGTACTGATGTGGTATGATTTTCATGTTTAAATATCGCTGTCAAATGATATCCAACATACTGTATGAAGTAAAATTTCAAATTAAATATATTTATAGTTAGAACAATCTAAAAATAATCTCTATTTTATAATGTGATAACTACGCATGGTAGAGTATTTATATATTTTGTCGTACTTATAGAGACAATTTTTACTCTATTGTGTACATTCTTTTATTAGTGAAAAACCCATTACATAAATATGCAGTTGAATCTGTTAAATGAGTAACTTTATAAATGACTCTGTGTTTTTTAGGTAACTTGTCAGCTACTTTTACTTATTGTAAAGTTAATGTAATAAACATTTAAGGGATACAATTTTAGTTTAGAAATTCTGGCAACAAAGCCCATATGAAATAATATATCATAGTATGAGGTGTCCAAAGAGTCTAGATTTCGGAATTATTAACATTCGACTGATAAGAATTGGAAAAACTGCTGTCTGACTTATTTTCCAGATTCTGTTGGTATTTCCATTGTTGGGTATGCAAAGATGAAACAATAATATACTTTCTGTTCTGATTCGATGATCACGTGGATCTTTTTATGTTTGTGCTGTATTTATTAAACTATTTAGACTTAGGGCTTTCTGTATTCGTATGTGTTTTCTCTTTTTATGGAACTGTCGTTGTGTATTGTATATCCCTTGATCTTTGGCAAAATTTCTTTGTACTGAGCAAGAATAGACTCCTTTATAAATCTCTGATAGAGCAGTGCTTACAATGTTGTTCTTTAGCTAGTGGGTCTAGACATAATATCAGTGCGTATGTGAAAAGGTAAGACTCAGTTGGAGAGCATAAGTAGCTATTATTTTAGGCGCTAACTATATAGCTCATTAGATATACTTCTTCGTTTGTGGAGGTTGGTTGAACTCAATATATATATCCTTCACACTTGTGAGATTTGGTATATATTATTGGCACTGACATCTTGTATGAGTGTAGGAAGTAAGAACTTTGTCGAGAGATAGAGACAATGGCGTAGTGAATCATACAATAGTGGTGACTCTTGAAATTTCTAAGCCTTTACTTTTCTATGATTTTTCCTTCCCTCTCGTTTTTTATTTCATAGGATTTTAATGGTGCAGACATGATACCGAGATAGTACTTTTTTCCATCCTGTTATGCTTGGTTATGGATGATGTCACAGTTTTACCAACTGTTAGGTGCAATCAGGTGGTCTGTTGCAAGATTCTCTCATTCACAAGGATAGATTAAATTTTTAACTCAATTAAGTTATTGAGATTTCGTCCTAATATTTTGCTTCATGAGTTGCCAGGGGTATATACATCATTTTGACTTAGGTGAGACAGTGAGTTTTCGTTGATATCTGTTGGTTTACGCTATTCGGTCTGAGACAAATAAAAATTGAGTCATAGCTCAAGTCAACACTGTCTATTTGATATTGTTCAAATAATAGGTCCCTGCAATCTGATTCGCACGCTATGTTTTTGTGTCTTCCTTCTTTTATTGAACTCGAAAGTAAAAGAAAATCTATATCCTGTTTTGGCTCTAGTGATCTTTTTCTCATGTGGTGATAAAATTTCCGATTTTAATAATCTGTCTGTTTTATCTAGATTGGATTCACGATGCTCAACTGAAGATTATTTCCTTCTTACTAACCAATTCTTATAAATGATTTTCTGAACTGATCCTCAGAGTTCAAAATCAAATGGCTCTAATTGAATACCAACTAACTATTAGGTGGCGGCTATTTTAGTAATATCATATAAGACTGTCTTTTGCGCAATTCTTCAAGTGAATGCTTCCATGATAAATGAATATACTCTATGGGTTAAGACGAGTAGATGATATGCAAAGACATAGTGTGTAAATAATCTCTGATGATTAACCAAAATACCAATAATGCCGTCATAAAGGGCCAATGATCCTCGGCGATAACACATGATCACCGTACTATCAATTTAAATGTGGCTGACATGTGCTAATCTCAACGATTATATACTCGCGTGATACTCATCAATTTATTACGCTAATTTGATATGACTAGTTCTATATTTCTCTTCACTACTAGTGGGTGATCATATGAGCAAAGATGGGAAGAGTTACAATGGATAGATATTATTAGAGCTGATGCAATTGTGGTTTGACCAGGGGAAGCATGTAACGTATCTGATGTTGGTTTGAGTAAGCCGCGCTGGTTGCACGGTAGTATTGGTTCCTTAATCTAATCTTTGAGTTCGGTCTGCAGTAAAGGTCAGTGTTCTTTACCACGCCTATCATGACGAACTTACGACGTCCAGGCCTGGTCTGGTCATGTCCAGGGTAGTAGTCTTGTGATGTATATAGGAATTCTGGCTCGGATTCAGGTCTGGCTGGGTTTTTGCTTTGTGACTCGGGTATAATTTCTATGGTGTGCGTGGCATCGTGATCGTTTGTCTTTATTTCAATTTACGAATTGATTTCAGTGTTTCAACATAATATTAGAGCGTCAGATGATCTGTCGTTCTCGGCAATGTCCTGATTGGAGCGGGTGATGATCCGAATGATGGTGAGGAGGAAAGATGTGGTGACGAGTATTTTAAGGCTTCGCGGCATACTTAGATAGTGTTGGCGCGCCAGTTGGTGTCTATCCTGAGGACGATCTACCTGGTGTGGCAGGTACCGGCGGGGCTTGAGTTCGGCTAAATTGATGCCTCCTGGTCATGAGCGGCTTGGGTGTGGCCGCGAAACAGTTTAAAGCGGGTTTTAGCAGGGCTTTTCGGGCTCTGAGCGGACCAGCCAAAATTTAAATTAAACTTGCGTGATTTTTTTTTTGATGACGCAAAGCCCGCCAAAAAATAGAAAATGCCACCCAGGGTCGGTACGCGGGCGGACTCACTTTGATAAGCTTCTAGTTCATGTAATTGGTTCTTGCACTCTTCAATCACGTATAACTTGAAATTCATTTTCTTGCTTGTGCTTAAGAAGAATGATGATTTATTATGTTACGTTCAAATCCATTTTTCTAGGTTAGTTATTGATTTTTTTTTAATTATTGCAATAGTAGAGTAGTACAAACGAATATTTTAAATTTGATTTTATAACTAAATTGAAATAAATCTGTGTTTTGGAACAATTTTTTCTAGGTTTTAATCTCGTATTAAGGGAGATTTATCCAAAGATTAATTTGTAAATTTAAATTATACGATGATGTTATTTTAATTTAATAATAGTTTTTGTAGCTTACTTATATAGTTTTTTTTTAATTTTATTTAAGATGATTTTTTAAATTTAATTTGTATTTAAATTTAGCATGATGTGAATATCTTGTCGGAGTATATAATTTAAATTAAAGAGTCCTTTTAAATTTGTTACGAGAGTAGTATTTAAATCTTTTAGTGTTTCTTAAATTTTAAAAGTGTTTTTATTGATTTTGTCTGTTTTAATTCGGTCTAGATAATATTAATATTTTTTTAAAGAGTTTATTTTTTTAAATTTAAATTGTATGTAGATATTTTGTATTTTAAAGTTTGTTTGTTTTTTTTTTTTGTGAACAATTAATTCGATGTGAGTTTTGCCATATTGGTAGGATGTTAGTACATCAATGCAATGAATTTTCTTTCTATTTTAGTATATGTTATATAATATAGATTTGTTAGATTTTTTTTACTGTAAGAGATTTTGTAATTTAATATGAAATATTTTAATTAAAATTTAAATTTTATTTTTTTAATGTGATTTTTTATTTTAATAAAACATTTAGTATATAAATTTGTGTAAAAATTGTTAATGAATGTGGATTTTTGTTACTTCTAGAGTTATTTTTATATGAATGTATTTAAATTAAAAATTAATTGATTAATTTTTTAATGTATCTATGTATTATTTTTTAATCCATTTTTAGTATCCGTATATAAAAATTTGTTTGAATTGTTACGTGCATTTAAGTAAGTTTCTAGAAGAATTTTTTTAAAATAAATAAATAATAATGAATATTTAAGTGTTTTTTTAAAAAAAAATTGTATGTATTTAAATTTAAATGTAATAGTTTTATTTTAATTTCATTGAGTTTTTTTTCAAAATAAATTAATGAGCTGCTGACATATTACGTTATGGGTGTGAGGTTGACACGTGGGCAGATGCTGTATAATCATAATCTCATGTTTTAGCTATATAGTTTATAGATTTTTGAATAGAATTTATTACGAGCTAATCGACGAAAAATTTAGAGATTATTTAGAATAAAATTCTTTCTTTTTTTTAATTTCTCCTCCAAATGTGAATCTTTAAATTGATGTGACTTTTCACTTTTGACTCTGGTAAAAATGGTAGTCTGTAAATTTGGTTTGATCGAATTTCAGATAATGATTTTTTAAGCTAAAAGATTGACAGTTAACCTTTAATCTTCACCTTTGTTCCCTCAATGGCGTTCAGGAATGTCATGCAAACGCGTGTTTAAGCGGTTCAACGAGCCTTCAGCAACGTGCGGAAAACCGCCGTATGGCGGTGCCAACCCAACCGGAAAAGAGTGACCTTAGTACTAGCGAAGCACCAAGAGATGGGTGATCTATATAATAGAATCGTGGTGTTACTGTGTGTGGTTTCCATCCGAAGTGTTTCCGCAATAACTGAGGATGCTAGATCCAGCACAGCTAGGATGTTTCTTGTCATAGTGACTTATACACTGGCTCGTTCCGCGTACAGGCTCTGTGGTAGCGAGTCGAATGACTCGTGTTTCCCAGAAGCGGAGGAGTGCTTTCTTGGTTGTATGGATAGTTGTATCGTGGTCCAACTGAGCCGCGGTGTATTCGGTGGCTGTGTCATGCGTGGATACTTTAGTGTGGTGGGTGGCAATAGTATGGAGATGGGGTGGAACAGGCATTAAAGCATTTGCCATTGGCATTTTCTGGTGCCGCGAAATGCTTGTTCTGCGTGCGGTGGCTTGTGTGGTGCTAGGTCGCGCTCTCTGAGGAGGTCTCGTGGGGTCTTCCTTGCCGATACGGTGATTAACCTCCTCTTTTTGGGTCTTCTTTATGAGTTACCGAGAGATCACAGCCGCATCTGTCGAGGGATGTACTCTCAATCATACTTTCATATGTTTGCTATAAAGAGTTTATGCTATCATCGTTCTTTTTTATGTGCACCTTGTTCATATTAGGGTTTGTGGATTAGCTATTGTGGTGATTATAGATTCGCATTCTGAATGTGTCAGTGCCAAATTGATTGAGGATCAAGTTTGTGCATGGTTGGGTTATAGACTTTGATTGGGATGCTTATTCTGTTGTCCAGCTTTTTGCCAATTTACATGTGGTGTGCATTAGTGGAGAGAGCGGTTAATAGGATTGTATTATGATTTGGTGCCTTTGTTAGACAATAGGATACGCTTATTCTAATAATTCATTCGATGTGAACTACGTTTGATATATTGTGTTATTCCCTATGGAATATATCCTTCGGTATGGTTGGTATGGTCGTAGTAACTTGTGCTTTACAGATAAGGATGAATTGTGACAATGATTTTGTGCATAGAGGAATATGTAGGGTTGGTAGTTAAGCGTGTGAGTAATATTGAAGCCAGAACTTTAATTATCTAGACTGTTGGGTGCTTCTGTTCGCTTTGTTTTTGAGGACTGTGGTGAGTTATGCGCATGGTCAAAGCTCTCATCGTGACAAGTGGTCGCCGCTTTTTGATGTATGATAATCAGTCTGGCGCTTAGGTTGTCTTTGTTTGCTCACAGTGCAATCTTGACTTAATTTTGACTAATAGGAACACCATGATATTAGAAAGAATCTATGGTGTTTGTGGGTGTTTTGTTTGTATTTTAGAGAGATTAAAACGTCCTTGTTCTACTTAACTAATTCAGTGATTTCATAGCTCGCTTTGTTATTTGGTCTTGGTGTATTTTTGTTGCTGTTTTAATTCTAATGTGATGAGGGTCTAATTTTTGTAAGACTTATAGAGATTAACGATACGAAAATATTATGGTGCCAACGATGGAGTTTGTGTTTCAAGTGTAAACCATATGTTAGAGGCAATTACATAAGCGGATTCGAGTATTGAATGGGCTATTTTTAGTGGGTGGGATATTGAGTTCGTCAGAAGATAAGACAGTTCAATATAGTGGTGTTCCTAATTAAATAAGAGAAAACTAATAATCTTATTGAGGGTTATGTTGTGTGTTGTCGGTCTGTGGGTAGATAAGTTTTATTCCTTGTGGCAATGGGTTGTTTGGTTTTGGCGATGATTGATAGGTGCATCTAAATGTTGTGGTCGTTGTTCAATTTTTTCTTTGTTTATTACTTCGAATTGTATAGTGCTTGTGTCATAAGTGTGATCGGGATTATGGAATAGATGGATGATTATTCGTGTGCCTTTCTTGTTGGTTGTTGGTGGTGACCGCTGAAATTTGGGGTACTTTTTGGTACCACTATATCTTAGTCTATACTACAATGCCTGAGAGAGGTAGGATTAGCACACATTTGTCTTTCTTATATACGACTTAGTTTTGAAATATATCTGTTTGTACGTGATTCAAGAACAAATTCCTAAATGTTTTGGTGTTTTTGGTCAAAAGATATTTGAGGCTAATGGCAGAGTTTTGTATTCCTGCTCGTTTGTTCTTCTTTCTTTATTAGTATGGTCTGATGCTGGGGTGGTGGATGTCCCGTGGCATTATAGATTTATAATTGACTGTATATGTTCTATAGTAATAATATGTTAATAATATATTAAGTTATCACTAAAGGATTCAATTATTAGGATGGAATTTTGCACAATTGGAGTATATTTTTTTGGATGGCGTTATCTATAGACTGTCTTGCTGAAATACTCATATATACGCAAAAAAGTAATGACTCACTTTATAATTTATGTGTCATCTAATTTTTCTCACTCTGTAAATGTTCACTTTCCGTATAAAAACCTTGGTGTATTATTGGTTTTGATCAATATGATTGTATGTAGAATGGTTTATGTAATTGGTATTTGAAGCCAATTATATTGTAATTTTTTGGTATATTCACATAAAGGAAGCTAATTAGATTTTATTTATCTCTATTTTCTTCAGCAGGCACTTGTTAGGTTGGTAAGAGCAACTCAACTATCCTCTTATTTAAAAAACGTTTAGTGTATACATGAGTGAAATTTTATAGACATATTTATCTTCTATGTTAAAACTCTTTTATAGTGTGGCACTATTTACGCGCTATAATTTTTTGATATACGTTTAGACATTATATCAAACTTTGATGGAGTGGCTTCATAGTTAATTCACGAGGTTTAATACATAGTGCATAATAATATAATTTTTTTTTTGTGTTGTGCATAAAATACAGTATTTGCTAATAACAAAGTTGTGATATCATATATGTATTATGGGATAATTCTCGTTATTGTGTTTATATCTTTTAGATAGATACTAGTATAGTAATAAATTAGATTCTCTATTAGCTCGCTAGCTTTATTGTTTTCTCATGTCAGTGCGCAATGCAATATTCCTCTTTCTACGAGTTATACTGAGGCCATAAGTTTTGAAGTTGAGATCGTTTCTTCATCGTGCTATTAATTTCTCAATACTGCATCTGTCTCCGTCGTCGTATACTCAACATCCGCGTTCATGACCTTGCAACTCGCGCAATTTCGTGTCTATTTCTTTACTTGGTTGAGAATTTTCATTACGATAACCTGCAGATCCTTGATTGTGATGTGGCGTATCTGTCTGCATGCTTTCCCAGGCTGTTTACGCTCTTGATCTCCGGACTGGTGACTCGCTCATCAATAATGCAGATAGAAACGAGAGCGAGAGCAATCATGGATGGACGATACAATTAACTAGTGAGGGCAGATCATATTCTCGTCCTTCAGGAATGTTACTCCATCTGCAGTCGTTCAGAAGCTGTCCTATAGCAGCTTCTTAGTTGACTCATACTCATCATGTCATGGCGAATTAGCTCGTTCGATAAATTGTGGATGCATTCTTGGCTTGCTGTCTGAACATCTTAAATAGGCCATTTACTAATAGGTGTATATTGTTAATTTGTGTGAGTGATTCTATAGATCTATTTGTGGCAACTCTTGTTTTTTGTTGTTTTTGTCTAGTGTTATTATCTTGCACATCTAAGTTGTTTGTTGCATACTTTTCTTGGGTGATCTCTAATGTTGTTGGTTGTTAACTGAGGCCTCATGTCTATTGCTTGTTGGTTTGATTGAATTTCAAATTCATTTCATAGGTTGAATTTGAGAGTTAGTGCTCGTCTGTTGTATATTTGATGGTTGCTGGAGACATAGAAGTCAACTTATGCTTTGTCATATGATGGAATAGTGTGTTTTGCGTTGGTGTGTATTATTGTTCAAATTTATGAGATGGTTCGTTTCGAATATTGTCATTTTGACGCGTCGATGATTGTATTATCTACGAGCAGAAATGACTGAAATTGTGGCTCCGTGAAAGTGTGGCGATGGTGTCGGTTTACAGTGAAGTGATAGTACTTTGGTATTGCGGCGGAAGGTGGTGGAACTGTGTTGTGAATTGGTAGAAGCAGTCGGATGGCGGTGGGCCTGTAGATAGTGTCTGGTTTGGTCTTGTTTCTTATTAGAGAAAGTGGGTGTGTTGTGTGTGTGTTGTATGTAGAGGAAGTTGTGGTTGATTGCCGTGTGTGCGGTTTTTTTGTTATATGTTGCTTCTGATTAACATAAAGGGTATACTAAATAGGTCATGTGTATGTCTCTTATAATCCATCGTATATAGAATTTTTATTCTAAGGACATTTAGTCCGTGCCCCATGTTTCTCACAACAGATTGGTCTTGCAGTTTTTTAATATGGCACCTACCGCGAATATTGAGTCTAATTAAAATATACATGCTTAATTAATAGTTATTCTCATTTATCTTTAATGTTTATGTAAATTTTCATCAGTTCATCGTATGTGTGTGATGGTTGTATACTTCGAAAGTAATTAGGCAACCCACCTGTCACGTGAGGTTTATGCACGAAGAAGAATAAGGTCGTAAAAACATTTAGTAAACTTTCCACCTGAGGACATATTATACATGAGGATGAATGTAGATCTTTTATAGAACAGCCTATAAGAAACGTATATGCTAGACAACAATCAAGATATATTCGATATGTTCTTTTATCTTTCGCAAGAGGTTTATCTTATATTTAGTAGTGTTATCCTTTTTTCTCTGGACTGGGTGTTGATTTGAGTATTCTGATTCTAAATGTTTGAATTAGTGAAGTGAGCTTTTATGTAGATGTTAAGGATCTACTGTGTATAGTGTGTATATATTACGGATTGTTCTGTGGTAAGTAATAATGGCATATTTTTATGACTAATATAAGTAAGTCAATTTGGATACTAGTGAGAGTCTCACTTCAGATAGCTTTCATATTCCTTTTGATATTCTTTGTAGTGTGGGGATTACTACTTCATGGAGATTATTTGCTTATCCTGTATCTTATACTTCTTATTATTAATGACAATTCCTTTTCTTCCATATTGTGTATAGATGGCTTCAAAACTTTATTACTACATTAATTTGCACCAAGACAGGTGCTCCGTTGTCTTACTTGGTATGTGTATTCTTATGAGACCGGTTAACCTAATAGAGAGTTCTTCCATCGTCTGGATCGGCAGCGGTGGAGGCATTGGAGAAGTAGGCAAGAGGTAAAGTCGTTCTAGGCTGTAATTAAGATTTTGGGGATCGGGTTTGGGGACTGCACATGTGAAACGTCACTATTATAGGAATGTGAATTCGATGCAGGATAATTACGGTAGGCAATATGTTTATATCCCCATCCCTATTTCGGCTATCGTGCTTTTCTAATTGTTTGCGAGCAACGAACTGGAGGGGAAAATCGTGGCTTTTTTAATTCGAGGTTGATAGAAATGTAAACAAGATGAGAATACAGATGGGTAGTTGTTTACCGTAAGTTTTGCATCATAGCTTTCAAACCCTCTCCAAGCTTGTTTGTGGTTTGTGTATTCTACGATTAGAAGGGAAGAATCGACGTTTACTTTCCGTGTGCCGTCATAACATAAGAGGCCACAGCTCTCTCTTATCCGAAGTCTAGGCTTGCAAATGACAAAGCGGCGTGGAGGGGATACGAGCCTTGGTTAGTTCGGAGCGACTAATTTCCACGACCAAAAACAGAAGGGGAGCACCCCATTGGGGAACGATACTTTTAGGGGACAACGAAGTAATTGGAAGATAGTGAGACCGGAGACATCAGGGGGACGCCTGATCCCAGGTGTATGAGGAAAGCGCCTAAAACCACGTTTAAGTTGTGAGATTGCCATAATATATCGACCCATTGCAAGTCTGACACTGATTAATTGGTTTGGTAAGGGTAAGATGGTAAACGACTACATCGCTAAAAGAGGAGGAGAAGCTAGAATTGGATAAACTGCGGTTTCCCGATGGATGGAACGCCTTATGGTTTCATTGATGGAACTAACAAAGAAGACCCATTGAATAATGGACGATTTAAAAGAAGGTGTTGCAATGGATGTAATTGATCCAACACCAGTGGAGCTACTAAGTAACTATTTCTGTTTATCCTAATTGGGTGTACTTTATGCACGAGCAGTTCTTGGGTTTTTCGGGTACATAAAATCCCATACTCATATTAACGTGTTTGATATATTTTTCTTTCGTCGGTGACAATATATATCTTGGTATACGCTCGATGATGTTTCTAGTGATAAGTATTAGTCATGCTTGGTACAATTTATTAATGGGCTGGTGAATGAGTAAGTGAGAAATTAGGCTAGATGAACCATTTATATTTTGATAAGCTATGGAAATGGCGGGTCGGCGTCGAAGAGAGAAATAGGGTCACATCAAGGAAGGATGACGGCGCGTTTGGGCTATTAGAAGAGGGCTCCCTGTTCCAGTGCCCAGATTAATCTTCCAAACAGAGACTAGAAGCAGCGAAAGGTGACTTTTACAGGAGAGGGCTGATTACCAAACTTTGGGCTGCTGCCCATCCTAACAAGCCCATCATGGCACTGGCCTTTATGGGCCTTTCCTAATAAATCGTAATAGGGTCAACCAGCTGTGAGCTAGTCAGTCATTGGTCAGGATCTCAGTCGGAGCGGGAGTACAATCCTTCCTGATATGATTTTTGGAGGCATGAAAGGGCGACACTCCGAGGTTAAAGGCTCACTGATAGGTCGGTGCTGAAGAGAAAGATAAGAAGCTAAAGGGCTGTGTACGTGCGTGACAGACAGCGTGTGGGAGGCGGGTGGTGTCATTACCTGGATGCAAAGCCATTAGGGTATTTGAAGTGGTGTACTTAGCTCCATTGTATGACGGGAAAGATGTGCATGGCGGAGCCGACTGACGACTCGAAGAAGAAAGATGGTGAAATGAGGAAATGGGGAGACACAGGACACCGTTGAGTGGTCTCTTCGTATAATTTCGCTGATAACTCTAGTTGTCGGATCATCATCTAACCCTGGTAGCATGATTGTAACTTAAAGGTGTGGGTTGAAAGGGAAAGGGTTGATGGTCCTCGGTGGAAGTCGCCTCCTGGAGTGCCACATCTCGAACAATTCGTCGTGCGGGAGTCTTGTGATTGTTCGTGAGGTGAGACATCTTATTGCGCCTGTCTACTCAAGGCGGCGAATTTTGGGTCTTCTCTCGTGAAGTGTAGGGCAGGATAGGTGAACATACAAGGCAAAGGGGGGCTTTTTAGGGTGGGTTAGGTCTAAATCTCAGAGGCTTGGCATAACAGTGGATTGATCTTGGATTATTCCTCCTCACCTAGCAAGTCGGCCAAACGCACGACTCAGTCGATTTTATAGGCTGTTCAATGGATTGGTTCGCACAATGTTGGATACCTCCGATGATGTGTAACATACTTTTTGGCGAGAGTGGTGGAGAAACGGAGGTTAACAGATCTGAAGGTGTATTCCATGCTTGGGAGCGTCCTCATGGTGTTCCTTCAAGGAGATGAATCGTGTCGTATCTATATTCTTCATATGATTTTGACATTATTGCTAGTAAAGTGAAAGGGAAGAGATTTGTGGTGGAATATATTTACTTTTAAGGTGGTAATTAGTTATATGTGGAGTGAAAAGAAGTTCCAGTTATCAGCATATATTCTGAGATTTTTTGGAGTGAATTTTGTGAAAATATGAAGGGGTATTTATATGCCTAGTAGGATGTACACCCAAAGGAATATGACATGATATTGTGTGATAAGCAAGGATGACCCATACACAGTACGGTAAGCGGCCTTTTATATGAAATACGCCAAATGTATGAACAGGGGAACTGCGGATCGACAAGTTAAGTTTGGGTCTTGTGATATGATTCACATATCGCGTGATATTTTCGGTCTTTTTTATTTTATTATCTCGTATTTGTTCTCATGCCTCTGTTATACTAGTCAATGAAAAAATTGATTTGATATTTGGCGTGTTTTGTCGTAGATTGCTATAAAATATCGGGGTGCCCTCGTCAGACTGGGATAAAGCTATGCTATCGACGCGAGTATGTATCACATTCCGTATTGATAGCTGTATAACTCTAGACGATCTATATTGGATGCTACTATGTTTCAAAAAATTCGGTATTGTGTAAAGTTGTGGGTTCACTAATATTCGGGTTCGGCTTGTCGATGTGAGAAACGCACAAGAGAGCGGTCTTTGTGGCTGCTCTTTACTTGAAGGGCGTATATGAGTCCTCTGTGAATTGTCGTCTGATTGGTCTTAAATATGCTCAGCCAATTTAAATCTCTAATGAAATGATGGTGATATATAGCGCTTCATTCCTATCGGAAGTTTGTGCTTGTATTTTTTGACGATATACTCGTTTACAGTAGGATTAAGAGATATGCTTATCATCTACAAGATGTTTACTGTAAAATTGGTAGAAAATGAGTTGCTATGCCAAACTTTAAAAAATGTGAATTACGAGTTCGCAGAAGTAACCGAAAAGTGGCGTTAGTTATGGGCCAATGTGGGTGTCAAAACTGGCCAGTATCAATGTGTACAAAAGAATATGGATAAAGAGGCTATCTTTAGCAGATGTAGATCGAGACTCTTAGGGAAGATTTAGAGAGTAGTTAAGGGTTTTTGTGGACTAACAGGGTCCTATTATCAAAAGTTGTGGGGCGTTATGCTGATAAGTGGTTTTTTGTGGCCCTTACTTGTGATTTAGGTCTCAATTTCTCCATATTGAGACCTTACTGTCGTGCTTCTTTCAGTTGCATTTTTATGTCCATATTTTTAGTCTTTTTCGTTTTGTCTTTCTCTCTATCTTTGTTTTTTTTGTGTGATTATATTTGGTTTTTTGTGTGTCATAAGTGGATGCCAATGGTTCTTGAGTGATTGGTGTTAGTAGTAGTTTTGGCACCTCTTATTCTTCAATGTTTCTTTGTAAATTGTGACATTCTTTTAGTGTGTAATTGTTAGCTATAAAAAGGATTTATGGGTTTTTACTGATTATCTTTTATCAGGAGGGAGATTTAATAATTATTGAGGATATTCGAGCTTTGGAGGCATTCGTGAGTGAACTGAGCCGAGGATGGCAAGGATGTGGATGTTAGTTGGAAGCTTGGGTCTGTGTATTTCGGTAAAATAGGAAGAGGAAAGATTGACTTCAAGAATTCAGCCGAGCTGACACTATCGCCCTAGTGAAGCTGAGCGATTGCTTCACTTGCGTGAGCGACAAGCTAGGCAGGTGCGGATGTTAGGTTTTTGAGCGGATCGCTCAGGTCATTTGTGAGAGACGCTTAGACTCGTTGAGCGACCTGCCTCTTCAAGGAAATGCCAGTTTGTTTGGAGCGATGCGCTCATCTCTTGGGTCGAGACCGACCGCTCAGCACTATAATGGACGATCGTCAAACCTCGAGCGACAATCTGCGATCTTCAGAACAGTCCTTCCATCAAAATTGGCAGGCATCCTCATGGGTTTGAGCGACCCGCCGACCTCAGAACTTGAGTTATCAGCTTCAGGCCTTTGAGCCGATCGCCTCAGGGCCTGAGCGGCTGTTTTCCGGAGTCATTTCCTTATTGGGCATCGCGCTGGTACACTCACCCATCCCAAACAAAACAGTTCATCATAGCGAGGAGTTTTCACGCACTACCGGACATACTATCCGCTCTCAAGTAGCGAAACAGAAGCCAGTTATAATCCGCCTAAAAAAATTAGCGACGAGCGAAATTCACAATCCGCTGCGCTATAATTAGGGACGCGAATGACAATCGTCCTAAAATTAGGACGAATTTGTTATTTCTCGTCAGCTAATCATATTGGTACACCCATTCCTATCCGAAAAACCTTATTCAACCTGATAATGCGCTTACTCATTTACGGGACGTATTTAACATACGTCCTAAACTATAAGACGGATCCTCATTATTCGTCACCTAAATTCTCAGGACGGAAACAATATCCCGTCCTAAATTTAGGGAGGATTGTTTAAATCCGTTGCTAATCCTATATAGATAGCTTAACACATTAGGGCCACGCCAAGGTCCCACAGTCCTAATACCGTCCAAACTTAATTGTCTTTTTCGCTTTCAATTCAGCCACAATCCATCTCTCATTGTGTGCCTTTTCATTGCAGTCAGACATATATCATCTCTTTTTCATTTCCATCATTTCATCTCTCTATCTCAATTCTTACACTTTTATTCCATCTTTTATTCCCTTCGACTTCGCAATTTACAGGAATTTCGAATTTCAAGTATACAAATATCAGGATCTTTGTATTCAAATGTCCAATATTTTGAGCGTTGTTCATACTGTATTGTGTCAATTTTTGAGATATTTAAATTTAATGATATTCATTCTCAAAATTTTCCAAGCATTGGAAGAT
>SNQN01001632.1:29264-41229 GCA_008642245.1 Bassia scoparia | reverse complement strand
AAGTTCATTAGAAGGAGATGCCTTACCTGGAGGCGATTAGCCCTCTTTCAATTTTCATGCGCCCGATCAATTCTCCAACGTCATATCCTTCTTCTTGTGTTTGAGATGGTTGGATAACCAAACCAGAATCAGGAAGCTTTCGATCAGCACGTTGGCCTGTAGACCTCGCACATCTTCATCTTCGGCCAAAATATCAGCAACAAGGTTCTCATACACATGAACCTGCTCCATGATGGTTTATCATCACAATCTGGAATTAGAGCCACTTTCAGGTGACGTATCTTCTTTCTTTCTAGCATCATCAGAAGCCGTACTTCTTCTCTAGACGTCTCCCAAATTGACTTGGCAAACTGTTGTTGATGAACAAGATCAAACAGGGCCATTGGTCATCATGGCTTAGCAGTGCCTCTGACCAGAACTTGTTGTGTTTTTCGTACTTAGCAGAATCTTTCTGATCAGGTCTTCAGAAGAAGAACGTCATCGGCCCAAATAGGTTCTGGGCATTCCTACCGATCAGAACATAATCGATCTCCATTGTTCAAAGAAGGATCAAGAGAGGTTGAGACAACGTTGGTGAAATTTGTTCATCCAAGGGTTCAACGTTGTGGACAGGATAGGAAGAGTTTTGACAAGAGTAGATAAGTCCTTCTTCTGAAAAATATAGGAAGAAAATTTTGCTTCTAAATTGAAGAGATAAGGGCACTAATAATCACGAGAAATAAGCAAATTTGAGTTGAAAGGAATCGCTGCGTCATGGTATGGAAACCACTGTCTTCAAAGCAAATTTTGCCCCGACTAGGTGCAATCGGCTCAACGGCCGTTTGGCCCCCAAGATTAGCACAACACTCTCCAATTCTGCACTCGAGAGGAGAGTTGGAACTCATAATATTGCTCAGATCAGTAGAGAGGGAAGAGATAAGTGTTTAGCGGATTCTTTCTGTGTACTTTGATGGCCAAGGGAAGGCCGAATTTGATAGTGTGAGGGTGGAGCCAAGAACGGGGCAGAAAATTGAAGAGACAAAAAGTAAACGGTTTTGGGCATTAACATTGGGCGAGAATCAAGGAGGCAAATTAAACTAACAACGATTAAAAGGTTTTAAATTGTGGATAACTGCCCAAAAATAAAAGAATGAACCTGGTCGTAAAAATAGAACCAACCACAGAGCTCGGGCCGAACGACGGCGGCGCGCGTAGGGTTACCAATAACACCCCTACATACCTAAGCTCAACAATACAAAGCACTGTTCTCTTATAAACAGTGAAGAAAGTTGCTAGACTCTTTCTATAATGGGACAAAAATAGAAACCCACATAACCTTTCATTTCAACAATCCTCACAATATATTAGAGATGTTGTGAGGTTGGGACTGAACGCAAGATGATGAAATGAGTAAACGCCGCCAATGCCAAAGAGACATTTGTTATATACTGTGGGATTCATGTCTTTTTTGGTCCATTAGGCAGCTACAAACTAACGAGCGCGTATCGTTTGATGGCCTGGATAAAATACTGAATATTAATGACATCATAAAGTATTAAATTAAATGTGCAAGTGCTTTGACATCAATTCAAAACTTATATCATTTTTTAAAAATGTTATTTAATTTTTGATTATCTAATGCACTTCGGGGGCATCCGTTAGCAAGTATCGTTATATAAAATTATTATTATTAAACTAATAACTATCGTATAAACGTACACATCATTAAGCACTACTAAACTTGAAAGTCCGATTGACTGGCTATGAATTCATGCCCCAGAAAAATCATCAAATTGTCAATATTGACATTCATCTTCGCATGATATATGCTAGTGTTGGTCAAAATGTTCCAAGCGGGTGTGAATCCATGCCTTCGGTGGAGTACTTGCAATTCGCACACCGGATATAACACCCTAGTAGAGGGAAAAAATGACCAAGTGGTAAAACACTACGTGTCTTAATCCGTACATGAGTAAATAAGTAATAGACTATTTTGCAAATCTTACATGACTTGGTTCAATTCTCACTTGGTTCAGGGTAAATATTTATGTTCAAATGTTCATTTCAAATACAAATGTTCATTTCCAAATACAAATGTTCATTTAAAAATATAAATGTTTTCTTAATACAAATGTTCATGTCTAATAATATAAGATATTCACGGAATAATGTTTATTGTGGTATCGGATCTACATAGACCTATCAAGACTACTTTAAGTGTATACTAGTTTGATATTCACGGTGATTGCCTGTGTACCTGTGTTAAATAATTTGATATTCAAATAATACTGGAGTATAATTTCCTACTCGAACTAAAAATCCAAAATAATAAAAAAAAATTAAAAGTCTAGAAAACAAAATATAAGTAGATTGTGTACAAATGTTCTTTTAGATTCAATCTTAATGTCTTACTACTCATATATTGTTGATATACGATTGTTGTATGTGTTTATAAAATCATTATAATAATTAATATTGTATTGTATTGTATATAGTACAAAGTAATAATATTGATGAATAACAAAATATATGTCTTTGTCAAAATTTGCTTAAAATAATAGATTTTGTTCAATATGTTAATTGTATTGATTGATATTATAATTTTTTGAACATTTATCAATAATTAAGATAACGATATGTGAATGTTCAAATATTTAGTAAAAATATATTCTTTGTTAGTTTATTGTTAGATCATTCTTTAATTAGAATTTAAAGAAATTCTAAAATTTTAGATTTAGGTTTTGTTCTCGTCACTGAATTTGCTGAACTGAATTTATTGGAACTAACTGAACTTGTTTTTAACTAAAATGAACTTATTGGTAGTGAACTGAACTTATTTAGTGAAACCTTAACAAATTTCTTAGGGATTGAACTTATTTTTACTGAACTGAACTTATGCTGACTGAACTGAACTTATTACTACAGAACTGAACTTATTTTACTAAATTATCTAAAATAACTTGACGAGAACAGGACTTTAGTGTATTATATTACATTAGTATTTTACAAAAACAAATTTATAAAAAAAAGATTTTGGAGGGAAAAAACTTTTAACCTGAGTTGACATATATATGCCTTAATTTTTGTTTTTTTAATATAAATACTCCTCCATTTCATGAAAATTTATACCAACTTCCCTCCATTTAAACGTTGCATGAAGTTCTTATATATATCACTTTTTTCATTTAGGAAATATTATACAGTATTATTTTTTAAATTGTGGTGGTCCATCATGTGGAATCATCATACCACTAACAATACACTCATTGTATTAACAATGCATTTTATATATTTTTTTCTCTATCCAATCTAAAATCTAATTTTTATTGCACATCTCATATTAAATTATTTTCCATATTTTAGACTCGAATGGTGTATGGTACTCTTTTGTTCCATAATGTTCCTGCACTTTTCCTTTACACGTTTGTCAATGCATAATTATGGGTTAAATAATTTGAGTACATAATAGTAAAAATTATAAAAATTAAGATATTAATAAAGTATTCATTAAGACGAATCAAACAAGATCCAACTTGACTATATTTTTTGTTATACATTAACAACAATTTAGAAGATTATCATAACTGTGTAAATAGTGCCAAATTTTATTGTGGCGTGAACATTAAAGAACGAGAGAGAGTACATTCTTCATGGAACGGAAGGAGTAGATAGATAGATCAATGGTCTATTATGGTCGGGACCATGTGGTCTCGGGAATGTTCATTTTCGAAAATAGAAATGTTCAGTTCCGAAAATACAAGTGTTCATTTTTCAGATATGAAATTTACACTTGAAAATGAACATTTTACATGTTGAAATGAAAATTCTAGTTCGGAAATGAACATTTGCCGGTCCATAGGAGGACCATGGTCCAGCCTCCCAGGACCATAATAGAATTTGCGTACATCAATAGTGCCATTTGGGCCTTAAATGCTTGTCCTGGGAAATCCTATTATGCGTTTAGATTGGACCACTTGATATTGAATTGGGCTTATACCTTTGTAAAATGACCAATCTGTTTTTTTTTTTTTTTTTTTTTTTTTGACCAATCTTGTTACGTGTGTCATGCATGTTGTAAAAAATTACTATTGAATTGGGCTTACACCTGTGCAAAAACAAAATCTAATTGTACAACTCCATATTGTTACAATCACCCCTCATGTGATAATGGTACTTCATTCATGTTCTATTATGTGATGTATTGTTAGGAGATTAGGTTTGGTTTCTTTGGTCTTTATTTTGGTGAATCAGTTAAGTTCAAATTAATTTAGGTCAGAATAAAACAGTTCAGTTCAGTTTAATCCAAAGAAACAGAGTCTTTAATGAATAATTGAGGTTAATGAAGTACGAGTAATAAAGATAGTAAAGTTACAAAATTTTAAAAGTTTTTAAAAATCAAATGGTGTGGCTTGCCACTTTGCCATATTGTCTTTTTCGTATACGACTTAGTTTTGAATGTCCTAGTTGTACTCCGCCAAAAAACAAATTCTGAATATTTTGATGTTTTTGACAAGAGATATTTAAGGTTTGCAAAATTTTGTAATTCCTGCTCGTTTCTTTTGTTATGCGTAATGGCAATAATGTAGCTAGTATTAGTCGTTCTTGTAGTTATTTCCATGTGTGGATGTAGAAGTGCCTAATGAGGTAATTTCGAATCCAATTTCACACACTCTTCTCGTTAAAAAAAAAAATATAAAGATAGTAAGATACAAATTTAAAAGTTTTAAAAAAAATCGATAGTAAATAATACGCATTTTATAGTCATATTTAACTGATATTGTCATACTTTCTCCATATTTAATTCTTTTGAACTCTATATGTTATATATTTTGATATTACTCGTCTCGAGTATGTTTGTGTTATTTGTTTGGATTTGGCTTGATTTGCTAGGATTATTGGAGTTGATTCGAACTTGTGCAAAAGTTTGGATGATTGCGAAGCATTTGGATCATTTTATTGATTTGTTTTGCGATGACTTTGAAGACCTATTGCAACAAGGCATTGAAATTGGGTTATTTAATTACCATGCTTAGGAAGCAAGAAGTTAGATTTTGAAGGCGAGAAACATAAAAACAGCAAAGAGCACAACCTTATTGCGGTTTATTGAGCGAAACCGCGTCCATCTGTAGTCCTTTCAGTAATCATAATCCTAGCAAAGCATTAGGCCCATTATAATAAAAGCCCATGATGATTATTGTATTTATATTTAAGACCTAGCAATTATAGTTATTAGTTTTTATGTGCACACGATACATGCTTAGATTTATGAAAATTGTATTTCGTCATGAAAAATAATTATAAAGTATGTATCAATGTAAATGTTTATAGTAATTAGCAATACATTTTATTGAATTGTAATTGTTTTTTAAAAAAAAATGACTTGAAATTCAAAATAAAACCATTAATGTCTCAAATTCATGTTTAAAGCTTTTCACTAATTAAGTTCATAATAAATACAATTTTATTTTTTAATCACATAATAAACAAAGGGTAATTTAGACACATGAATTCACTTTTTTTTTTAATTCATTAAGAGTAAAAAAACTTTTATGGTACAACCATCTTCCTCACCCTTCTCTTATATAATAGAGATTAGGAGGGACTGTGACTTGCTGGAGGAAATTCGACAATTCAGCGAGCTATAGTTTGTGCGCATACTACTTTTCTTTTCAATATTAATTTCGTTTATGTTTTGTTTCTTTGTTAATTATTTTAGTTCTTAGTTTTTTGTTGATTATGTTTGTTAGTGTTCAAATCTAGGGTAAGTTACCTAGTCATGATTGATGTTTTATTTATTTCTCCTAATTTAATTAGCAATTGTTCTTGTTTAAATGATTGTGTTTATGCCATACTAGATTAGGGATAATTTAGTAACACCAATATATTGTTACATATCATTGTCTCTATCACAGCGGGAGTTGGGTTTTGACGAATTTTTGACTTGAGTGCAAATTAGGGAAGTATAGATAATTAGGAGAGGTTTATGGTATTTTTATAGGGTTACTTTTCCTATTGAACAAGTGATTAAATTGGGGTAAGAATTTATCTTTACATGAATTATGCTAGTGACGATACTTAATCCTAGGCATTTTCTTTATTAGTTAATTAGTTTGTAGTTATTCGGTCGTCTCAATTTCTTTTACTCGACTAATTGTAGTTCATAGCGACCAATAATTTATTGAACCTTCTTTGTGGCATCGACCTGACTTACCCTACTAGTCTACTAATGACTAGGAGGATTAGACACACCTTTCAAAAATTTCGAGCAAATGGTGTGGCGTGCCACGTATTGTCTTTCTTCATATACGACTTAGTTTGAAATATCTGTTGTACTATGTCAAGAAAAAATTCTAAATGTTTGGTGTTTTGGCAAAGATATTTTAGGCTATGCAAAGTTTTGTAATTCCTGCTCGTTTTCTTTTTTTATTAGTATCTAGGCCCGGACAATGTTTCGCTTATATTTTTAATACAGTTATATATAAGATTAATATAGAACAAAAAATATATTTAAATTTTTTAAAATGAACTACAAATCATATATACGTAAGGTATTAAATTTCTGCTTAATTTTCTCACCATCTGTAATGTACTTCCTCCGTATCAAAAAAATGCAACTTTTGTCATTTTTGGAAATATCACAATAAACGCAACTTTAATTTTATTTCCATTTTAGCAAACAATTTAGTGGTGAAAGACTAATATACCCTTATTTAAAAAACTTTAAACATAATTAATACTTATTATATACCTAATCTAATTTACCAACTCTAACTTTAACATTATAGTGCTTCATCAATATTCAGTATCATCAAATCATCTTTTTGTCGTGCATAATACCATCATCAACCTCTGTTCATCACATCATGTTCATTCTCCGCCATCGTCGTCGTTTTATCTCCTCCTTCGATTCCTGCGCCGCAGACCACCTCTTCCACCACTGCCAATACGACATCGCCTTCTCTCTCTCCACGTCGATACTCCCACCTCCGCGTTCATCCTCGCAATCGTCATCGTCCTGCCCGCTCTGCCGTCCCTGTCTTTCCTCCGCCACGACCTCTCTCAAACTCGTCGACAACAACAACAACAATGACATCACTGTCATCATCATCTCTCCTGCATCTCTCTCCTCCTCTTCCAGAAGCTTCTGCCTCTTCCTCATCTCATCACGATCTGCAAAACTAATCACTAATTTGGTGCTTCTTCTTCTGCAATCTTCATTGTTCTAAGGTGAATTGTTAATTACTTGTTAATTACTAATTTTTTTCACTTGTTGTTGCTTTTAAGTTTATTCTTGAATAGTTTTTGTGATTTTTGGGACTAATTTGTTGTTAACAGTTCGTTTGATTGAAATTTCAGATTCAATTTCATAGTTGTTATCAATTGCGTTGTTATTTTTGCCAATTTAGTTCTGAAATTCGAGTGTTTATACTTACAAATTATCATATCTTGAATTAGTTTTTGAGGTCGATTATTAATTGAAATGACTGAAATTGGGGTGGAAGTGGCGATGGTGGTTTAAAGTGGAAGTGATAGTAGCGATGGTGGAGGTGGTGATTAGAAGCCGCGATGGGCCCGGTGGGCTGGGTGGCGTGGTGGTTGGAAGTGGCTGTGCGTGTGTTAGTAGCAAGGGTGCCAGCCTTTCCTTTTTTTGTTTGTCCTAATAACTAAGGGTATAAGTTATTGTACTCAATAAACACAATTACAAATTTTATCTAGGAGTCCGTGCCCCCTTCAAAGTTGCGTTTTATGATACGGAGGAAGTATTAAATTCACAACACTAGTACAAAAACATCAACAGATGCGGTTAAATATAGCCCAAAAGCTGCGGTTTTAAACCGAGCTTTTGAAGGCGCAGCTTTTTGACTAAATTCGTCAAAGCTGGGGTTATAAAACCGAAACTTTTGAGGGGTCAAAAGCTGCGGTTTGAGCTATAACCGCAGCTTTTGACTGCTATATATAAAAAAAACTTTTTTATTTCACAAAGATTAAACAGATCAATTGGTAATATTATTTTTTTCCTTTAATGAAAATTAAAGATTACATTGATGCGTTATAATTTTTGGTTATTGATCTTTTTATTAGGTCCAAAATCAATATTATCATTAATAACTAATTATGTCCAAAAAATATATATTTCAAGTATAATTAATAATGTCCATAATAATGTCCCTTGTCCAAAAAATCACTAATGTTGTCCAATAAAATCACAAATGTTGTTGAGAATGTCTTGCAATATTTATTTTTCAACCCAAATATCTGACCTGCAGTAAAAAAAAAGTTTATATAACACAATTTTTTGGAGGAGGAGGGGAAGTCGGCGAATTCGAGAGGAGATAGGTGAAGTGAAAGAGAGAAGAGGGAGAAGGAGATAAGCAACTGGAGCAGATTACAGAGAAAAAAGAGAGAAGATAGAGATAGGGAAGGGAAATAGGTTGAAGGAGATCATTACAGAGGGAAGAGAAAGAAGAGAGAGAAGAGAGAGAGAGCGGCTGAGAAAGAAGAAATGAGGGAGGGTTTATTAGGTTTAGGTTAAATGAGGGGGGGCTGACGGTTTTATACGGGGTAAAGGGTTGGGCTTTGAGTGTTGGGCCGAGCTGTAAATGCTGCGGTTTTATTTGCTTAATCTGATTTTTATTATACACAAAAGCTGCGGTTATACCAAAAACCGCAGCTTTTCTGTGTTTTCCTTTTTTTTTTCCTCTAATTCAGGTTAAATGCTGCGGTTATGTTAAAAATCGCAGCTTTTGACTTTCAAATGCTGCGGTTTTCAAAAAACCGTAGCTTTTGAGGCGCAGCTTTTGAGCTTTTTTCTACTAGTGCAATAATATATTATCCAATATTTATTTCTGTAATAGACCAAGATGGCAGTGGTGATCGAACCAAGGCACCCTTGCAGGTTTATACACGAAAGAAGAAAAAGGTCCTAAAAAACAATTTAGTCAACCTTCCCAGCAATATTATCAATGAGGATGCAGCCAAAAACATTGTAGACCAAAACAAGAAGCAAAGTGATTAYTCACTGAAGGGTATTTAGACAAAGTTACTTTCTAAGCATGMGTATCCTYTTTTGGAAAGTAGACTTTTGTATGMTATGTCATGTGATTTATTTAGACTTGTTTTTGGAGAGAACAAGGCATTTAGAAAATTGTAAGTCATTGGACTAGTGAGAGTGATGGCCTAAAGTCATTAGAGATTCATATCCTCAAGATATGCCTATCCRTGTATTAACTTCTTAATTATTCAATGACAATTCCTTCTTCTTCTTATCAATTCTTCAAAATTATTATTACAAATTAATTTGCCCAAGACAGTCCGTGTCATCTGGTATTAGAGCCGGTTAACCATGGTCTTCACGTCGGCGCAGCGCGGGTGGAGGCCTTGGAGAAGTAAGGCCAAGAGGTACAGTGCGTTATGGCTGTAATGAAGAAAGTTTGGGCGCAAGCAACGTCTTAGGTCAAGCGTATGCGGAGGCAATAGTACAAGCCATGCTACTGCCAACACAACAAAAGAGGGGACTCGTGGCTTTATTCGAGGTTGAGAGAAAGAACAAGAGAAGCCATGGTAGCTGTTACCGTACGATTAGAAGGGAAGGATCGACCGTTTCCGCGAACAATCAAGAGGCCCAGCTGGCGGATGAACGACGTTGAAATGACCAGGCAGGAGGAGAGTACGAGCCTTGTTAAGTTCGGAGCGACCTCATAATTTCCCACGACCAAAAAGAAGGGGAGCACCCATGTCGGAGACGCATTTCAGAGGGAGACAAGTATAGGGATCAGTGAAGGGGGCAACCGAAGGAGAACCAGACAAGGGGGAGCGAGGTCGTTGGAAAC
Organism: Bassia scoparia; assembly: GCA_008642245.1. Classification (NCBI taxonomy): domain Eukaryota; kingdom Viridiplantae; phylum Streptophyta; class Magnoliopsida; order Caryophyllales; family Amaranthaceae; genus Bassia; species Bassia scoparia. Next base: position 31,420 of record SNQN01001632.1, on the reverse strand, counting down.
CAGTAGTTGGAGATGCCCAAATTCGACGGCAATGACCCTTGATATTGGTTGGTAAGGGCTAAGATGTACTACGACTACCATCGACTAAAGAGGAGGAGAAGCTAGAATCGCAGCGGTTTCCATGGATGGCAACGCCTTAGTGGTTCCAATGGGAGAATAAAAGAAAGACCCATTGAATCATGGAACGATTTAAAAGAAGGGTGTTAGGAGTTCTGATCCACACACGTGGCAACATTGCACGAGCAGTGGTTCTGTCAACCAAACCACAACGTGGTAATAACCGTCAACAATTCATCTCCATGCGATACCCCCTCGAAGAGTTCTAGAAAGTATAATGCTAGACAATTTATTAATGGGCTAAGGAAGGATATCAAAGCTGAATTACGGCTAATGAACCCTTTAATTTGGATCAAGCTATGGAAATGGCGGTCGAGTCGAAGAGAGAAATCGGTGTCACTCAAGGAAGGAGACGGCGTTGGCCTATTAGAAGCGGGCCCATGTCCAGCCCAAATTCTAATTTACAACAACGACCCAAGCAGCAAGGTATTGGAGGGCTGATCCAAACCTTTGGGCTGCCCACTAACAACAGCCCATCACGGGCCTAGCCTAAGCCCAAAATCGAAGGGTCAACGCGTGTGCCAAGCATTGGTCCGGTCCAGTCGAGCCGGAGTACACGAAACCAGGCGGCTCATTGAAGCCGAGCTGCAAGAACGAAAAGCTAAAGGGCTTTGCTTCGTGCGACGACGGTGGGGGGCCGGTAATCGGTGCAAGCACAAGGAGTTGAGTGTGCTACTACCGGCGGTGAGCCCGACACGAACTCGAAGAAGAGATGGTGAAAATGAGAATGGGGTAGAACAGCATCGTTGAAGTGTCTCTGTATTCGGTTCCGGAATCTCTAACCACGTACAATGAAACTACGGGGGGGGGGGGTGAAAGGGAAAAGGGTTGTGGTGATAGTGGACCCCCGAGCCACACACAACTTCTCGGTTGTGATGGTCGATGAGACGATTTGCCTGTCAACTCAAGGCGGCAAATTGGGGTCTCCTTGGGCAACGGTGACACATAAAAGGAAAGTGGGCTTGTTTAGGGTAAGGTCTAACTCGACGAAGGCATAACAGTGGTTTGAGGATTTCTCCCCACTAAAGCTCGGAACGCCGATCTCATTTTAGGCGTTCAATGGATGTGGTCTCCACACTGGAAACCCACGAGATGAAATATTTCGGGTGGGGGAAACGAAGGTCCGACTGAAGGTGATCCAAGCTTGGAAGCTTCGCTGGTGTCCTTAAGGCAATGATGCGTACTATAATAAGGAAAGGGAGGATTATGGGTGGAAATTAAAAAGTGGATTATTAGAAATGAGGAAAAGAGTTCCAGTAGCACCACTAGTTTTTTGAAGTGAAATTTTGGAAAAATTGAAGGGGTATTTAATATGCCTAGTGGGATTTCCACCCAAAGGAATCATGAGCATGCTATTTGTGGATGAAGCAAGGATCCACCAGTAAGCGTCGACCTTTAGTACGCCCAAATACAAAAGGATCGACAGAGAAGTTGGTTCGTGAAATTGATCGTAGCCGGAATATTCGGCCATTATCACGAGTTGTTCTCAGCCCGTATTACTAGTCAAGAAAAAGATGACTCATGGCGGTTTTTCGTAGATTATTGGGCCCTCAACGGGAAACCATACCGGATAATATCCATTCCGTCATTGATAGCTATCTTAGACGAGCTATATGTGCTACTATGTTCTCGAAATTGGTTTGAAGTCGGGTTCACCAAATCGGGTCCGACCCGAGGACACCCAAAAGACGGCTTTCGCGACTCACGAAGGCGTTATGAAATTCCTCGTGATGCCGTTTGTCTTACAAATGCTCCGGTCACATTTAAATCTCTAATGAATGATGTAATTAGGCATTCCTACGTAAGTTCGTGCTCGTATTTTTGACGATATACTCGTTTACAGTAGGAGCAGAGGATCATGCTTATCATCTACAAGAAGTGTTACAAAATTGGTAGAACATGAGTTGTATGCAAACTTTAAAGGGCTGGACTGTAATGGGACGATGGAGGTTTCGTTACAGGTCTAGTGGAAAGCGGCTAGCTCGTATGGGCGTAGGCTATTACCTCTAGGTCGCTCTCACAAGGAAGCTCCAAGAGTG
>SNQN01001632.1:0-29239 GCA_008642245.1 Bassia scoparia | reverse complement strand
AATATATATTTGCATCACCACGACAGAACATTGATTTAGTCATTTCTAGTATATAGTTGTTTGTTAATATTTCTACTTCATATTCACATTCTAGATACATCAGTTCAATTAAACCAGAGTAAGACCAAATGAGGACAAAATTTTTCTAGACGTTTATTAGTATCGCAAGATATTCTAGTTGCAATTATACATCCTTAAATCTTGTGAAAAAACATTGAAAAACATTCTTATAGTACTATCAAACACAACATAACTGATAATACGTTATATCTGTGGCATTATAGTTTAGTAATAAATATGGTCAAAGTTAGATGCATTAAAATAAGAGACGCTATGCAAACATTTCAGAATCAGACATACTAACAAGTGAAGGAATTTACCCTTCAACTAAAAAGACCAATTATTAGATCCAGTTTAATTTTTGTACATTCGTCTGAGTATTTGGTCAATTAATGAGAACTCACTGTTTTAAATACAAAGAATGGTTTGAAATATAAGGTACGTGCTACGATTATAGCTGAAAAAGGGTGGGTAATACTATTTCAAGGATCACCAAGTTTTCAATATCAATAGGTACATGCCTACATATAAATCTCTTCCAAAAGACAGTCTTTTTAAACATTCATGCACATAGATCTACAATATATATGAGAATAACCAATAATTCTCATCCTGGCTTTGTGCTGTCATTATAGTCATTCTAATTATCGTTGAAGGATTTCTTTAAGTTTTTTCCAATTTTACTTTATCTTATTTTGGGTAAAAAATTTTTACTCTTTCTACTCTGCTGTCAAATCGATTGAAACCACTTAATGAAATAAGACACATTCCTCCTTTCCTCTTTTTTTTCCCCTTCCTTCTTTCCTCCATTTAATTTGTTATAAAAGCGTCTATTATTGAATCACTCTAATACTTTTGATTAGCGCACTAGCAATACCACAACAAAGGAAGACAAACTCAAGGAGAGGCATATTCCCTACTTAAGGATAAGGGTTGGTACTTGGGGAAGGAAGGGGAAAATTTATTTTCCATTTATTTAATAAGCCAGGAATCCCATTTGAAGAGTTTAGGAGGTCTATGGAGTTCCTTTTTCGCATTGTTCCCTCCTCTTATCCTTCACTTCCTTTTTCATTGATCTTAAAAGAAGTATGGTGATAGAAAGATTAACACTCACAAAGAATGCAAATGGAATGGAACGGCAAAAATGGATAGGCTCATCATGAATAAAACTTTATATCGATTATTATAAGATTATTAATTACAAGTAAATCGGATTGGGTTCTGACACATTGACAATAACTTAGCAGTTGATTACATGTATGTATTATTTGGCTACTAGAATTGATTTTTGCTCACACCGGGGTCCTGGCTTATGAAGGTGTACAGTCACTGCAAACCTTGCAAGTTGGCAATAACATCAACAGGGCTGGTAGGATCAAACCCACAGGTCACGGCGAGTGAGTTGATTCATTTGCACACCACAGTACCTTATAACTGAAACTCGACATAAGGGTGATCAATCTAACTATTGCATGTTGTTTAACTTAATCTTTTGCTCTTTTAATTAAGTGAAAATTTCCAAACATTTTTAGTCATTATATTATTTAATATTGCAAGTAAAGAACCACAAAAAGCACCTTTTATGAAATTCATCGATAATTTTCAAGCAATATGGTTTTATCCAATAAAAGGCTAATCAGCAATCATTAAGATTGTTTGAATAAATAAACAGGTTTATATCAACTTGTTTCCACTAATTTTAGAATACCAAAACATAATAAAATACTGTAAATTCAAATAAAAATATAATGTAAATAATTTGTTTGCTATTGCTAATTAAGATTAATATTGACACTATTTAATGCATCCTAAATTTCACAAAAAGCGAATTCACATCTACATTAAATTAGAATAAAATTGGATCGTTTTATTTATATATTTCTGTTTATAATGAATACAAATGAAAGCACTACCTTTTGGGTATCAACATTTTCTTGACTTTATAAACTATAATTAATTTATCATAGAAACACTCATACAATATAATTAAAACAATAAATGTGGACAACAGAAACGATATTGAATCAGACAGATAAATCAATCCAAAGAAACAATACAAACTGACATTACGAAGTAATAAAGAAATAAGTGAAGAAGATTAAAGAATGAATAACCAAGCAACAGCTTCGGCGAGCGAAGACGGTGCATTTAAGGGAAGTAGGATTGTGAGGAAGAGATAGTATCAAGAGGAAAGTAAAGAAGTGGAATACCGAAGTTTTGAGGTCGGGCCTGACCAATCGAATATCTCTCGGATGGTGTACTGACTCATTCCACTGTCTATCTGTATGCAGAACCCATTGAGAGAGGTTGTTGAGGTGTGAACTCGTGTATTCTAGGTTCGTTCACCGCGACTGAGTCAATTGGTTGAGATAAGGAGAGGGAAGAGAGAAATGGAGGCAAAAATGTGATTGGTGAAGGCTGGCCTTTGATGGTATTGCGCTTTGATGTATAGCGATGGGTAGATTGCAATGTTTTGGTAGGCCAGATGGTGAATAATAGAGCGAGTGATGACATGTGTTGCTTATAATGTGATCTATGTAATTACGAGAATGGGGGTGTTTCTTGCTATTGTCGATTGTATTCTCGGAGAGGTGGATGGGGTATGAGTCCACCATGAGGTAGATCACTAGATGAGTGTAGTGTTGCTCGACTCTGTGCTTCTTTTAAGGTAGAACCTTTATAAAGACAGAGCCTGTCAGAATTTTATGGATAGGTGGTGGTTGGCCAACCTGGCATGCATCTGCCATAGGATAATTCCGTACAGTGGCTTTGGTATTTGAGAAATTCTGTGAGGATGATGTACTGATTTTTGATGAAGTACTTATTCTCTATAGTGTGGACATGTTCTTTTCACTCCTCTTGGTATGGTGCAGTAGCGTTGAAACACTTAGGCGTTTCTCTGTTGTGACGTAATAACTAACGCAGTTGTGTGTGTAGGGGTGATGGTTTCTATGCTTCCACACTTGTAATAAGAAATATAAGTTTCACTAGTAAAGATTATCAGCAAGTGGTTTAGATCAATATCATATTAGGATTTAGGGCATAAAGAGTCTGATATAACCTGATTTATGTAATGCTATGCGGGTTCATTATACATTTCTCATACAATTAGATTTGTAGGTGATGACATCATTAGAAAATATTTCACGGGTTATTGAATTAATATCGATGTATCGTCATTTTTCTTGGTGTAAAATGATAAATGACTGATTCGGAGCCCAGTGCAGTCCTAGAGTTTGATACTGTAATGTGAATACTCAGTCGTAGAGACAATAACTAACGCATGATAATAGGATCTATCTTTGTAATGTGAGTCTTCTAAGTATATAATGAGCATACTTTCACTGGCTTGAAAAGGATATATCAGACATTTACATGTGTGCTTTAGTATGGACTAAGATTTGTATATGATTATGTCGTAGCTTCAAGGAATAGAGCGTGATATCGGATCAACAGCCATAGTGGAGGGTGTCAAGTGATGAATTGTCACCAGTTTGTCAATCTGCCAGACTTTTTCCAGCTTTTTCAGAGACTCCCTAAGTTCATGAGGGGGAAGAGAATAATATTATTTTAAAGTAACTTTGGTCATTTGGGGATAGACCATGTTCATATACAGTAGTCAATAAGGTGCCTCTTATTATATCTCCATGGCTGAGCTACGTTAATTTCAGGTTACGCGCAATAGAGAAAAGACCTTGTAATACGTGATAATTCGCATGAGGACGTAACTGAAGCTTCATACATGCTCGAATTTGATAATATTTTGAATTTGTAGCATGACTCCAAAGTACACAGGTTGTGCACTTTCCTGTTCTCCTTAGTAAGTAATCTCCGGCAACTCTCTCACGAGTCTGTTCATGCTAATCTGCGATCATAGTCATCGCGATATGATCTTATGAAGTCTCTCAGATTATGGCTGTTTGAGTTCTGTCGATCAGTGAGATTTGTGTGTTGTGTTCTGTTCGTGTGTAGTTTTTATGCTCGCGTCCTTTTTTGAGCTCGTGTATGGAAAGCCTTCTTGTGCATGTTCTGGGTTCGGTTACCATATGTTATTATTCTTTGAGTGATTGCAGCTGTCCCTCTTTAAGGATTTTGAAGAAATGATGTTGTGACTTCTCGGCATCGATCTCTGGCCTATGACGCTGGATACATAAGCACATTCTTCTGTATAGCCTTTGTATATCCCTTGACCTGCTTCTTGGTTCTGGAAAGTCCTAGTGGTTGCCTTCACTGTTTAATTCAGTTTAAGGTTTGGCATCAATTCTCTCCTTTATAAGGAATACATAAACTAAAAGAAATATTTACGGCAGAAATTAAACATCTCTATACAGACAATTTTATTTCGGATTAAGTTTACCCTGGTATCTTATCTTAAGTTTTGTCAAATGTTTGTTTATTCTTGTGAAAGATCACATAATTAAGTTTATGATGTATCTTTTTTCTTGTTTTTAGATCACTTTACATTAGACAAAATGGCTTCAATCAAGTATACGCTCCACGTTTTTTATATGTTTTCTCGTTTGTCCTGGAATTCCTACAAATGAACCTGGTCATAACTCATTTCATAGTGATGTGTCACTTAGTTAGAAAGGATAAACTTGGAATTTAAAGAACGTTTCCTTGAAGATCCAAGTAAGAGTATCATATTGGTGGTACCTTATTATTCATGTATTTTGATTCCGAGATTAAGTAGGATGTATTTTATGAGAAGGAACTCTCTCTTTCTTTTGCAATATGATACAGATGGGTGTGGATAATACGCATTTGAGTGAATATTGGTGAAAATAAACTAAGTTGATAAGAAGGCACAGGTCCATGAATGAGTAGCCTGGACTGACATGGTTGAGGTTTTCGCAGCGTTGATTATCCGTGTTGAGTTTTTTGGTGTGTTGGGGAAGGGATATGGTGTCTTTGAAGGTATTATGGCGGCAGCTTTATTCAAATCCGTGAAATCTCATCAGGGCACAATCTACTCACAGGTGTATCGGTGTTGATGGTGTTTTTTGTGAACCTTTGGGAATGTAAATTTTGCTTTGGAACCCGATGGTTTGTGGTGGTTAATCATGGGACGTATGTGTTGAGGCATAATTCGCAAATCCGCATTTGCAATTGTTGATGCGTCCAAATTGCCTAAAAAATATGTAAGTAAGTTTGCTGATGAAAAAATTCTTATATGGTGAAGAGAGATATGGTTTTTATTCTTGTGTGTAGCTTGTACTCTTTGATCATTGGGACATATAACGCTGGTGTGGATGCAAAAGAGATGAGAGTAGGGTTGTGATATACCAGGTATCTATAATTGTCCAGAGCATATTTTTATCTATACTGCTTGAACTGGAAATAACAACATATTTTGAATACAGATTATGTAGATAGTTAGTAAATCGGCGTGTATATACATCTAGTGTTCCTGAAGTCACGCTAAGGGTCAATTAGACACACGTCAATGATTAAAGATATATGAGACCATCTACTATATTATGTGCTCTCTACTTCATAACAGGAGGAACTTGATTTAGCTTTGGTCTCGATCATTTACGGGTGAGATTATGCATGCAATCCGAGCACTCTAAGTCAATCGAACTATTAATTAGGTTCGGTCAAGAGTCGAGTGCATACGAAAAATTGTTGGTAAGATTCAATTTTAGTGTAATGCAACGTAAGTGTGCTATATTTCTGGTCTGTGATTTGAATCACCAGCAACTCTTTATACATAAATCGGTATGTGTTTGATGAACATATAAAGAGCTCCAGCTCCCATTATATATTGTGCAGTAGCACCTTCAGAGCAGTGCTTTTTGTCAGTTGTAATTCGTTTAGTGATTCAGAAATTTTATCGAAAGTGTTTGGATAATGTTTTGGCTTATTATAAGCTTGTTATATAATGTGCATTAGTCTTACTTTGTGAGAGGCCTTGTCAAACCAATAGGAACATTCTATACTCGCCACTTGAACAGAAAATCGTGATAGGAATATTATACATACTTAGGAATATAGGTGATTATGTAAGATGCTACACGACTCTGAAGCGCCTACCTACGTTCAGTTTGTAATGTTTGATATAAAACTTATACTCGAATTAATGGATTAGATTAATATTAAAGGTGAATAGGCTAAATCACATACACTAATACATTGAGATATTACCTGACCATAAAGGTATATTTCTGCTTCTTCTTCATCTCCCAGGTGATGGTAAAGTATTTTTTAATAATCTATATATTCACGTTTTAGGGATCTGATTATGTGCATTCCAGAGTACAAGTTTCCTCTGTTTCTAGTTTATAGCGTCCATGTACTGATGTGGTATGATTTTCATGTTTAAATATCGCTGTCAAATGATATCCAACATACTGTATGAAGTAAAATTTCAAATTAAATATATTTATAGTTAGAACAATCTAAAAATAATCTCTATTTTATAATGTGATAACTACGCATGGTAGAGTATTTATATATTTTGTCGTACTTATAGAGACAATTTTTACTCTATTGTGTACATTCTTTTATTAGTGAAAAACCCATTACATAAATATGCAGTTGAATCTGTTAAATGAGTAACTTTATAAATGACTCTGTGTTTTTTAGGTAACTTGTCAGCTACTTTTACTTATTGTAAAGTTAATGTAATAAACATTTAAGGGATACAATTTTAGTTTAGAAATTCTGGCAACAAAGCCCATATGAAATAATATATCATAGTATGAGGTGTCCAAAGAGTCTAGATTTCGGAATTATTAACATTCGACTGATAAGAATTGGAAAAACTGCTGTCTGACTTATTTTCCAGATTCTGTTGGTATTTCCATTGTTGGGTATGCAAAGATGAAACAATAATATACTTTCTGTTCTGATTCGATGATCACGTGGATCTTTTTATGTTTGTGCTGTATTTATTAAACTATTTAGACTTAGGGCTTTCTGTATTCGTATGTGTTTTCTCTTTTTATGGAACTGTCGTTGTGTATTGTATATCCCTTGATCTTTGGCAAAATTTCTTTGTACTGAGCAAGAATAGACTCCTTTATAAATCTCTGATAGAGCAGTGCTTACAATGTTGTTCTTTAGCTAGTGGGTCTAGACATAATATCAGTGCGTATGTGAAAAGGTAAGACTCAGTTGGAGAGCATAAGTAGCTATTATTTTAGGCGCTAACTATATAGCTCATTAGATATACTTCTTCGTTTGTGGAGGTTGGTTGAACTCAATATATATATCCTTCACACTTGTGAGATTTGGTATATATTATTGGCACTGACATCTTGTATGAGTGTAGGAAGTAAGAACTTTGTCGAGAGATAGAGACAATGGCGTAGTGAATCATACAATAGTGGTGACTCTTGAAATTTCTAAGCCTTTACTTTTCTATGATTTTTCCTTCCCTCTCGTTTTTTATTTCATAGGATTTTAATGGTGCAGACATGATACCGAGATAGTACTTTTTTCCATCCTGTTATGCTTGGTTATGGATGATGTCACAGTTTTACCAACTGTTAGGTGCAATCAGGTGGTCTGTTGCAAGATTCTCTCATTCACAAGGATAGATTAAATTTTTAACTCAATTAAGTTATTGAGATTTCGTCCTAATATTTTGCTTCATGAGTTGCCAGGGGTATATACATCATTTTGACTTAGGTGAGACAGTGAGTTTTCGTTGATATCTGTTGGTTTACGCTATTCGGTCTGAGACAAATAAAAATTGAGTCATAGCTCAAGTCAACACTGTCTATTTGATATTGTTCAAATAATAGGTCCCTGCAATCTGATTCGCACGCTATGTTTTTGTGTCTTCCTTCTTTTATTGAACTCGAAAGTAAAAGAAAATCTATATCCTGTTTTGGCTCTAGTGATCTTTTTCTCATGTGGTGATAAAATTTCCGATTTTAATAATCTGTCTGTTTTATCTAGATTGGATTCACGATGCTCAACTGAAGATTATTTCCTTCTTACTAACCAATTCTTATAAATGATTTTCTGAACTGATCCTCAGAGTTCAAAATCAAATGGCTCTAATTGAATACCAACTAACTATTAGGTGGCGGCTATTTTAGTAATATCATATAAGACTGTCTTTTGCGCAATTCTTCAAGTGAATGCTTCCATGATAAATGAATATACTCTATGGGTTAAGACGAGTAGATGATATGCAAAGACATAGTGTGTAAATAATCTCTGATGATTAACCAAAATACCAATAATGCCGTCATAAAGGGCCAATGATCCTCGGCGATAACACATGATCACCGTACTATCAATTTAAATGTGGCTGACATGTGCTAATCTCAACGATTATATACTCGCGTGATACTCATCAATTTATTACGCTAATTTGATATGACTAGTTCTATATTTCTCTTCACTACTAGTGGGTGATCATATGAGCAAAGATGGGAAGAGTTACAATGGATAGATATTATTAGAGCTGATGCAATTGTGGTTTGACCAGGGGAAGCATGTAACGTATCTGATGTTGGTTTGAGTAAGCCGCGCTGGTTGCACGGTAGTATTGGTTCCTTAATCTAATCTTTGAGTTCGGTCTGCAGTAAAGGTCAGTGTTCTTTACCACGCCTATCATGACGAACTTACGACGTCCAGGCCTGGTCTGGTCATGTCCAGGGTAGTAGTCTTGTGATGTATATAGGAATTCTGGCTCGGATTCAGGTCTGGCTGGGTTTTTGCTTTGTGACTCGGGTATAATTTCTATGGTGTGCGTGGCATCGTGATCGTTTGTCTTTATTTCAATTTACGAATTGATTTCAGTGTTTCAACATAATATTAGAGCGTCAGATGATCTGTCGTTCTCGGCAATGTCCTGATTGGAGCGGGTGATGATCCGAATGATGGTGAGGAGGAAAGATGTGGTGACGAGTATTTTAAGGCTTCGCGGCATACTTAGATAGTGTTGGCGCGCCAGTTGGTGTCTATCCTGAGGACGATCTACCTGGTGTGGCAGGTACCGGCGGGGCTTGAGTTCGGCTAAATTGATGCCTCCTGGTCATGAGCGGCTTGGGTGTGGCCGCGAAACAGTTTAAAGCGGGTTTTAGCAGGGCTTTTCGGGCTCTGAGCGGACCAGCCAAAATTTAAATTAAACTTGCGTGATTTTTTTTTTGATGACGCAAAGCCCGCCAAAAAATAGAAAATGCCACCCAGGGTCGGTACGCGGGCGGACTCACTTTGATAAGCTTCTAGTTCATGTAATTGGTTCTTGCACTCTTCAATCACGTATAACTTGAAATTCATTTTCTTGCTTGTGCTTAAGAAGAATGATGATTTATTATGTTACGTTCAAATCCATTTTTCTAGGTTAGTTATTGATTTTTTTTTAATTATTGCAATAGTAGAGTAGTACAAACGAATATTTTAAATTTGATTTTATAACTAAATTGAAATAAATCTGTGTTTTGGAACAATTTTTTCTAGGTTTTAATCTCGTATTAAGGGAGATTTATCCAAAGATTAATTTGTAAATTTAAATTATACGATGATGTTATTTTAATTTAATAATAGTTTTTGTAGCTTACTTATATAGTTTTTTTTTAATTTTATTTAAGATGATTTTTTAAATTTAATTTGTATTTAAATTTAGCATGATGTGAATATCTTGTCGGAGTATATAATTTAAATTAAAGAGTCCTTTTAAATTTGTTACGAGAGTAGTATTTAAATCTTTTAGTGTTTCTTAAATTTTAAAAGTGTTTTTATTGATTTTGTCTGTTTTAATTCGGTCTAGATAATATTAATATTTTTTTAAAGAGTTTATTTTTTTAAATTTAAATTGTATGTAGATATTTTGTATTTTAAAGTTTGTTTGTTTTTTTTTTTTGTGAACAATTAATTCGATGTGAGTTTTGCCATATTGGTAGGATGTTAGTACATCAATGCAATGAATTTTCTTTCTATTTTAGTATATGTTATATAATATAGATTTGTTAGATTTTTTTTACTGTAAGAGATTTTGTAATTTAATATGAAATATTTTAATTAAAATTTAAATTTTATTTTTTTAATGTGATTTTTTATTTTAATAAAACATTTAGTATATAAATTTGTGTAAAAATTGTTAATGAATGTGGATTTTTGTTACTTCTAGAGTTATTTTTATATGAATGTATTTAAATTAAAAATTAATTGATTAATTTTTTAATGTATCTATGTATTATTTTTTAATCCATTTTTAGTATCCGTATATAAAAATTTGTTTGAATTGTTACGTGCATTTAAGTAAGTTTCTAGAAGAATTTTTTTAAAATAAATAAATAATAATGAATATTTAAGTGTTTTTTTAAAAAAAAATTGTATGTATTTAAATTTAAATGTAATAGTTTTATTTTAATTTCATTGAGTTTTTTTTCAAAATAAATTAATGAGCTGCTGACATATTACGTTATGGGTGTGAGGTTGACACGTGGGCAGATGCTGTATAATCATAATCTCATGTTTTAGCTATATAGTTTATAGATTTTTGAATAGAATTTATTACGAGCTAATCGACGAAAAATTTAGAGATTATTTAGAATAAAATTCTTTCTTTTTTTTAATTTCTCCTCCAAATGTGAATCTTTAAATTGATGTGACTTTTCACTTTTGACTCTGGTAAAAATGGTAGTCTGTAAATTTGGTTTGATCGAATTTCAGATAATGATTTTTTAAGCTAAAAGATTGACAGTTAACCTTTAATCTTCACCTTTGTTCCCTCAATGGCGTTCAGGAATGTCATGCAAACGCGTGTTTAAGCGGTTCAACGAGCCTTCAGCAACGTGCGGAAAACCGCCGTATGGCGGTGCCAACCCAACCGGAAAAGAGTGACCTTAGTACTAGCGAAGCACCAAGAGATGGGTGATCTATATAATAGAATCGTGGTGTTACTGTGTGTGGTTTCCATCCGAAGTGTTTCCGCAATAACTGAGGATGCTAGATCCAGCACAGCTAGGATGTTTCTTGTCATAGTGACTTATACACTGGCTCGTTCCGCGTACAGGCTCTGTGGTAGCGAGTCGAATGACTCGTGTTTCCCAGAAGCGGAGGAGTGCTTTCTTGGTTGTATGGATAGTTGTATCGTGGTCCAACTGAGCCGCGGTGTATTCGGTGGCTGTGTCATGCGTGGATACTTTAGTGTGGTGGGTGGCAATAGTATGGAGATGGGGTGGAACAGGCATTAAAGCATTTGCCATTGGCATTTTCTGGTGCCGCGAAATGCTTGTTCTGCGTGCGGTGGCTTGTGTGGTGCTAGGTCGCGCTCTCTGAGGAGGTCTCGTGGGGTCTTCCTTGCCGATACGGTGATTAACCTCCTCTTTTTGGGTCTTCTTTATGAGTTACCGAGAGATCACAGCCGCATCTGTCGAGGGATGTACTCTCAATCATACTTTCATATGTTTGCTATAAAGAGTTTATGCTATCATCGTTCTTTTTTATGTGCACCTTGTTCATATTAGGGTTTGTGGATTAGCTATTGTGGTGATTATAGATTCGCATTCTGAATGTGTCAGTGCCAAATTGATTGAGGATCAAGTTTGTGCATGGTTGGGTTATAGACTTTGATTGGGATGCTTATTCTGTTGTCCAGCTTTTTGCCAATTTACATGTGGTGTGCATTAGTGGAGAGAGCGGTTAATAGGATTGTATTATGATTTGGTGCCTTTGTTAGACAATAGGATACGCTTATTCTAATAATTCATTCGATGTGAACTACGTTTGATATATTGTGTTATTCCCTATGGAATATATCCTTCGGTATGGTTGGTATGGTCGTAGTAACTTGTGCTTTACAGATAAGGATGAATTGTGACAATGATTTTGTGCATAGAGGAATATGTAGGGTTGGTAGTTAAGCGTGTGAGTAATATTGAAGCCAGAACTTTAATTATCTAGACTGTTGGGTGCTTCTGTTCGCTTTGTTTTTGAGGACTGTGGTGAGTTATGCGCATGGTCAAAGCTCTCATCGTGACAAGTGGTCGCCGCTTTTTGATGTATGATAATCAGTCTGGCGCTTAGGTTGTCTTTGTTTGCTCACAGTGCAATCTTGACTTAATTTTGACTAATAGGAACACCATGATATTAGAAAGAATCTATGGTGTTTGTGGGTGTTTTGTTTGTATTTTAGAGAGATTAAAACGTCCTTGTTCTACTTAACTAATTCAGTGATTTCATAGCTCGCTTTGTTATTTGGTCTTGGTGTATTTTTGTTGCTGTTTTAATTCTAATGTGATGAGGGTCTAATTTTTGTAAGACTTATAGAGATTAACGATACGAAAATATTATGGTGCCAACGATGGAGTTTGTGTTTCAAGTGTAAACCATATGTTAGAGGCAATTACATAAGCGGATTCGAGTATTGAATGGGCTATTTTTAGTGGGTGGGATATTGAGTTCGTCAGAAGATAAGACAGTTCAATATAGTGGTGTTCCTAATTAAATAAGAGAAAACTAATAATCTTATTGAGGGTTATGTTGTGTGTTGTCGGTCTGTGGGTAGATAAGTTTTATTCCTTGTGGCAATGGGTTGTTTGGTTTTGGCGATGATTGATAGGTGCATCTAAATGTTGTGGTCGTTGTTCAATTTTTTCTTTGTTTATTACTTCGAATTGTATAGTGCTTGTGTCATAAGTGTGATCGGGATTATGGAATAGATGGATGATTATTCGTGTGCCTTTCTTGTTGGTTGTTGGTGGTGACCGCTGAAATTTGGGGTACTTTTTGGTACCACTATATCTTAGTCTATACTACAATGCCTGAGAGAGGTAGGATTAGCACACATTTGTCTTTCTTCATATACGACTTAGTTTTAAAATATCTGTTGTTGTACGTGATTCAAGAAACAAATTCTAAATGTTTTGGTGTTTTTGGCAAAAGATATTTGCGGCTAATGCAGCAGAGTTTTGTATTCCTGCTCGTTTGTTCTTCTTTCTTTATTAGTATGGTCTGATGCTGGGGTGGTGGATGTCCCGTGGCATTATAGATTTATAATTGACTGTATATGTTCTATAGTAATAATATGTTAATAATATATTAAGTTATCACTAAAGGATTCAATTATTAGGATGGAATTTTGCACAATTGGAGTATATTTTTTTGGATGGCGTTATCTATAGACTGTCTTGCTGAAATACTCATATATACGCAAAAAAGTAATGACTCACTTTATAATTTATGTGTCATCTAATTTTTCTCACTCTGTAAATGTTCACTTTCCGTATAAAAACCTTGGTGTATTATTGGTTTTGATCAATATGATTGTATGTAGAATGGTTTATGTAATTGGTATTTGAAGCCAATTATATTGTAATTTTTTGGTATATTCACATAAAGGAAGCTAATTAGATTTTATTTATCTCTATTTTCTTCAGCAGGCACTTGTTAGGTTGGTAAGAGCAACTCAACTATCCTCTTATTTAAAAAACGTTTAGTGTATACATGAGTGAAATTTTATAGACATATTTATCTTCTATGTTAAAACTCTTTTATAGTGTGGCACTATTTACGCGCTATAATTTTTTGATATACGTTTAGACATTATATCAAACTTTGATGGAGTGGCTTCATAGTTAATTCACGAGGTTTAATACATAGTGCATAATAATATAATTTTTTTTTTGTGTTGTGCATAAAATACAGTATTTGCTAATAACAAAGTTGTGATATCATATATGTATTATGGGATAATTCTCGTTATTGTGTTTATATCTTTTAGATAGATACTAGTATAGTAATAAATTAGATTCTCTATTAGCTCGCTAGCTTTATTGTTTTCTCATGTCAGTGCGCAATGCAATATTCCTCTTTCTACGAGTTATACTGAGGCCATAAGTTTTGAAGTTGAGATCGTTTCTTCATCGTGCTATTAATTTCTCAATACTGCATCTGTCTCCGTCGTCGTATACTCAACATCCGCGTTCATGACCTTGCAACTCGCGCAATTTCGTGTCTATTTCTTTACTTGGTTGAGAATTTTCATTACGATAACCTGCAGATCCTTGATTGTGATGTGGCGTATCTGTCTGCATGCTTTCCCAGGCTGTTTACGCTCTTGATCTCCGGACTGGTGACTCGCTCATCAATAATGCAGATAGAAACGAGAGCGAGAGCAATCATGGATGGACGATACAATTAACTAGTGAGGGCAGATCATATTCTCGTCCTTCAGGAATGTTACTCCATCTGCAGTCGTTCAGAAGCTGTCCTATAGCAGCTTCTTAGTTGACTCATACTCATCATGTCATGGCGAATTAGCTCGTTCGATAAATTGTGGATGCATTCTTGGCTTGCTGTCTGAACATCTTAAATAGGCCATTTACTAATAGGTGTATATTGTTAATTTGTGTGAGTGATTCTATAGATCTATTTGTGGCAACTCTTGTTTTTTGTTGTTTTTGTCTAGTGTTATTATCTTGCACATCTAAGTTGTTTGTTGCATACTTTTCTTGGGTGATCTCTAATGTTGTTGGTTGTTAACTGAGGCCTCATGTCTATTGCTTGTTGGTTTGATTGAATTTCAAATTCATTTCATAGGTTGAATTTGAGAGTTAGTGCTCGTCTGTTGTATATTTGATGGTTGCTGGAGACATAGAAGTCAACTTATGCTTTGTCATATGATGGAATAGTGTGTTTTGCGTTGGTGTGTATTATTGTTCAAATTTATGAGATGGTTCGTTTCGAATATTGTCATTTTGACGCGTCGATGATTGTATTATCTACGAGCAGAAATGACTGAAATTGTGGCTCCGTGAAAGTGTGGCGATGGTGTCGGTTTACAGTGAAGTGATAGTACTTTGGTATTGCGGCGGAAGGTGGTGGAACTGTGTTGTGAATTGGTAGAAGCAGTCGGATGGCGGTGGGCCTGTAGATAGTGTCTGGTTTGGTCTTGTTTCTTATTAGAGAAAGTGGGTGTGTTGTGTGTGTGTTGTATGTAGAGGAAGTTGTGGTTGATTGCCGTGTGTGCGGTTTTTTTGTTATATGTTGCTTCTGATTAACATAAAGGGTATACTAAATAGGTCATGTGTATGTCTCTTATAATCCATCGTATATAGAATTTTTATTCTAAGGACATTTAGTCCGTGCCCCATGTTTCTCACAACAGATTGGTCTTGCAGTTTTTTAATATGGCACCTACCGCGAATATTGAGTCTAATTAAAATATACATGCTTAATTAATAGTTATTCTCATTTATCTTTAATGTTTATGTAAATTTTCATCAGTTCATCGTATGTGTGTGATGGTTGTATACTTCGAAAGTAATTAGGCAACCCACCTGTCACGTGAGGTTTATGCACGAAGAAGAATAAGGTCGTAAAAACATTTAGTAAACTTTCCACCTGAGGACATATTATACATGAGGATGAATGTAGATCTTTTATAGAACAGCCTATAAGAAACGTATATGCTAGACAACAATCAAGATATATTCGATATGTTCTTTTATCTTTCGCAAGAGGTTTATCTTATATTTAGTAGTGTTATCCTTTTTTCTCTGGACTGGGTGTTGATTTGAGTATTCTGATTCTAAATGTTTGAATTAGTGAAGTGAGCTTTTATGTAGATGTTAAGGATCTACTGTGTATAGTGTGTATATATTACGGATTGTTCTGTGGTAAGTAATAATGGCATATTTTTATGACTAATATAAGTAAGTCAATTTGGATACTAGTGAGAGTCTCACTTCAGATAGCTTTCATATTCCTTTTGATATTCTTTGTAGTGTGGGGATTACTACTTCATGGAGATTATTTGCTTATCCTGTATCTTATACTTCTTATTATTAATGACAATTCCTTTTCTTCCATATTGTGTATAGATGGCTTCAAAACTTTATTACTACATTAATTTGCACCAAGACAGGTGCTCCGTTGTCTTACTTGGTATGTGTATTCTTATGAGACCGGTTAACCTAATAGAGAGTTCTTCCATCGTCTGGATCGGCAGCGGTGGAGGCATTGGAGAAGTAGGCAAGAGGTAAAGTCGTTCTAGGCTGTAATTAAGATTTTGGGGATCGGGTTTGGGGACTGCACATGTGAAACGTCACTATTATAGGAATGTGAATTCGATGCAGGATAATTACGGTAGGCAATATGTTTATATCCCCATCCCTATTTCGGCTATCGTGCTTTTCTAATTGTTTGCGAGCAACGAACTGGAGGGGAAAATCGTGGCTTTTTTAATTCGAGGTTGATAGAAATGTAAACAAGATGAGAATACAGATGGGTAGTTGTTTACCGTAAGTTTTGCATCATAGCTTTCAAACCCTCTCCAAGCTTGTTTGTGGTTTGTGTATTCTACGATTAGAAGGGAAGAATCGACGTTTACTTTCCGTGTGCCGTCATAACATAAGAGGCCACAGCTCTCTCTTATCCGAAGTCTAGGCTTGCAAATGACAAAGCGGCGTGGAGGGGATACGAGCCTTGGTTAGTTCGGAGCGACTAATTTCCACGACCAAAAACAGAAGGGGAGCACCCCATTGGGGAACGATACTTTTAGGGGACAACGAAGTAATTGGAAGATAGTGAGACCGGAGACATCAGGGGGACGCCTGATCCCAGGTGTATGAGGAAAGCGCCTAAAACCACGTTTAAGTTGTGAGATTGCCATAATATATCGACCCATTGCAAGTCTGACACTGATTAATTGGTTTGGTAAGGGTAAGATGGTAAACGACTACATCGCTAAAAGAGGAGGAGAAGCTAGAATTGGATAAACTGCGGTTTCCCGATGGATGGAACGCCTTATGGTTTCATTGATGGAACTAACAAAGAAGACCCATTGAATAATGGACGATTTAAAAGAAGGTGTTGCAATGGATGTAATTGATCCAACACCAGTGGAGCTACTAAGTAACTATTTCTGTTTATCCTAATTGGGTGTACTTTATGCACGAGCAGTTCTTGGGTTTTTCGGGTACATAAAATCCCATACTCATATTAACGTGTTTGATATATTTTTCTTTCGTCGGTGACAATATATATCTTGGTATACGCTCGATGATGTTTCTAGTGATAAGTATTAGTCATGCTTGGTACAATTTATTAATGGGCTGGTGAATGAGTAAGTGAGAAATTAGGCTAGATGAACCATTTATATTTTGATAAGCTATGGAAATGGCGGGTCGGCGTCGAAGAGAGAAATAGGGTCACATCAAGGAAGGATGACGGCGCGTTTGGGCTATTAGAAGAGGGCTCCCTGTTCCAGTGCCCAGATTAATCTTCCAAACAGAGACTAGAAGCAGCGAAAGGTGACTTTTACAGGAGAGGGCTGATTACCAAACTTTGGGCTGCTGCCCATCCTAACAAGCCCATCATGGCACTGGCCTTTATGGGCCTTTCCTAATAAATCGTAATAGGGTCAACCAGCTGTGAGCTAGTCAGTCATTGGTCAGGATCTCAGTCGGAGCGGGAGTACAATCCTTCCTGATATGATTTTTGGAGGCATGAAAGGGCGACACTCCGAGGTTAAAGGCTCACTGATAGGTCGGTGCTGAAGAGAAAGATAAGAAGCTAAAGGGCTGTGTACGTGCGTGACAGACAGCGTGTGGGAGGCGGGTGGTGTCATTACCTGGATGCAAAGCCATTAGGGTATTTGAAGTGGTGTACTTAGCTCCATTGTATGACGGGAAAGATGTGCATGGCGGAGCCGACTGACGACTCGAAGAAGAAAGATGGTGAAATGAGGAAATGGGGAGACACAGGACACCGTTGAGTGGTCTCTTCGTATAATTTCGCTGATAACTCTAGTTGTCGGATCATCATCTAACCCTGGTAGCATGATTGTAACTTAAAGGTGTGGGTTGAAAGGGAAAGGGTTGATGGTCCTCGGTGGAAGTCGCCTCCTGGAGTGCCACATCTCGAACAATTCGTCGTGCGGGAGTCTTGTGATTGTTCGTGAGGTGAGACATCTTATTGCGCCTGTCTACTCAAGGCGGCGAATTTTGGGTCTTCTCTCGTGAAGTGTAGGGCAGGATAGGTGAACATACAAGGCAAAGGGGGGCTTTTTAGGGTGGGTTAGGTCTAAATCTCAGAGGCTTGGCATAACAGTGGATTGATCTTGGATTATTCCTCCTCACCTAGCAAGTCGGCCAAACGCACGACTCAGTCGATTTTATAGGCTGTTCAATGGATTGGTTCGCACAATGTTGGATACCTCCGATGATGTGTAACATACTTTTTGGCGAGAGTGGTGGAGAAACGGAGGTTAACAGATCTGAAGGTGTATTCCATGCTTGGGAGCGTCCTCATGGTGTTCCTTCAAGGAGATGAATCGTGTCGTATCTATATTCTTCATATGATTTTGACATTATTGCTAGTAAAGTGAAAGGGAAGAGATTTGTGGTGGAATATATTTACTTTTAAGGTGGTAATTAGTTATATGTGGAGTGAAAAGAAGTTCCAGTTATCAGCATATATTCTGAGATTTTTTGGAGTGAATTTTGTGAAAATATGAAGGGGTATTTATATGCCTAGTAGGATGTACACCCAAAGGAATATGACATGATATTGTGTGATAAGCAAGGATGACCCATACACAGTACGGTAAGCGGCCTTTTATATGAAATACGCCAAATGTATGAACAGGGGAACTGCGGATCGACAAGTTAAGTTTGGGTCTTGTGATATGATTCACATATCGC
Source organism: Bassia scoparia (assembly GCA_008642245.1). Taxonomy (NCBI): domain Eukaryota; kingdom Viridiplantae; phylum Streptophyta; class Magnoliopsida; order Caryophyllales; family Amaranthaceae; genus Bassia; species Bassia scoparia. Next base: position 10,568 of record SNQN01001632.1, on the reverse strand, counting down.
GTGATATTTTCGGTCTTTTTTATTTTATTATCTCGTATTTGTTCTCATGCCTCTGTTATACTAGTCAATGAAAAAATTGATTTGATATTTGGCGTGTTTTGTCGTAGATTGCTATAAAATATCGGGGTGCCCTCGTCAGACTGGGATAAAGCTATGCTATCGACGCGAGTATGTATCACATTCCGTATTGATAGCTGTATAACTCTAGACGATCTATATTGGATGCTACTATGTTTCAAAAAATTCGGTATTGTGTAAAGTTGTGGGTTCACTAATATTCGGGTTCGGCTTGTCGATGTGAGAAACGCACAAGAGAGCGGTCTTTGTGGCTGCTCTTTACTTGAAGGGCGTATATGAGATTCCTCTGTGAATTGTCGCTGATTGGTCTTACAAATGCTCACCACATTTAAATCTCTAATGAAATGATGGTGATATATAGGCTTCATCCTACGAAGTTTCGTGCTGTATTTTTTGACGATATACTCGTTTACAGTAGGAAGCCAGAGGATCATGCTTATCATCTACAAGAGTGTTACTTAAAATTGGTAGAAAATGAGTTTGCTATGCAAACTTTAAAAAATGTGAATTACGAGTTCGCAGAAGTAACCGAAAAGTGGCGTTAGTTATGGGCCAATGTGGGTGTCAAAACTGGCCAGTATCAATGTGTACAAAAGAATATGGATAAAGAGGCTATCTTTAGCAGATGTAGATCGAGACTCTTAGGGAAGATTTAGAGAGTAGTTAAGGGTTTTTGTGGACTAACAGGGTCCTATTATCAAAAGTTGTGGGGCGTTATGCTGATAAGTGGTTTTTTGTGGCCCTTACTTGTGATTTAGGTCTCAATTTCTCCATATTGAGACCTTACTGTCGTGCTTCTTTCAGTTGCATTTTTATGTCCATATTTTTAGTCTTTTTCGTTTTGTCTTTCTCTCTATCTTTGTTTTTTTTGTGTGATTATATTTGGTTTTTTGTGTGTCATAAGTGGATGCCAATGGTTCTTGAGTGATTGGTGTTAGTAGTAGTTTTGGCACCTCTTATTCTTCAATGTTTCTTTGTAAATTGTGACATTCTTTTAGTGTGTAATTGTTAGCTATAAAAAGGATTTATGGGTTTTTACTGATTATCTTTTATCAGGAGGGAGATTTAATAATTATTGAGGATATTCGAGCTTTGGAGGCATTCGTAGAGTGAACTAGAGCGAGGAGGCAAGGGATGTGGATGTTCAGTTGGAAGCTTGTCGTGTATTTCGGTGAAAATAGGAAAGAGAAAGATTGACTTAAGAATTCAGCCGAGTGACCGCCCCTCAGTGAAGCTGAGCGATTGCTCACTTGGGTGAGCGACAAGCTAGGCAGGTGGGATGTTAGTTTTGAGCGGACCATCGACTCAGTATTTTGAGAGACTGTTAGACTCGTTGAGCGACCTGCACTCTTAAGGAAATTGCCAGTATGTTTGGAGCGATGCGCTCCCACTTTCGGCGAGCCAAGCGCCGTATCAGCACTATATGACAATCGTCAACACCTCGAGCGACAATGCGATCTTAGCAAGTCCTTCACAAAATGTGACATGCCTCATACGGTTGACGACCCGCTCAAGACCTTTGAGTTATCTCAGGCCTTTGAGCGATGCCATCGGGCTGAGCGGCCTGTTTTCCGGGTCTTTCCTTCATTGGGCCACTCCGCGCTGGTAACACTCCCACCACACAAAAACGTCATCCCATGGCCGAGGATTTTTACGCACTACGCGCATACTATCCGCTCCAAAGTTAGGAAGGAAGTTATAATCCCCTAAAAAATTCGCACGCACGAATTAACAATCCGCTCGATACAATTAGGGACGGATGAAAATCGTCCTAAATTAGCGACGGAATTTGTTTTTTCGCGCTAATCACTGATTGGTACCATTCCTATCCGAAAAATTATTCAATGAATGGTTATATTTAGGGACGTATTTTTAATATCCGTCCTAACTATAAAGACGATCCTCATTATTCGTCCTCAAATTTAGAGACGGAAACAATATCCGTCCTAAATTTAGGGACGGATTGTATAATCGTTGCTAATCTATATAGATAGTTACACTTAGGACCCAAGGCCCACAGTCTACCTACCGTCCACTAATTGCTTGCCTTTTCATTTGCAGTCAGCATATCCATCTCTCATTGCTGCTTTTCATTTGCAAGTCAGACATTATATCATTCTTTTTCATTTTCTCATTTCATCTCTCTACTTCTCAATTCTTACATTTCATTCCATTTTTTTTTTGTTCGCAATTACAGAATTTCGATTTCAAGTAATCAAATTTCGAATCTTTGGTTTCAAATGGTCCAATTTCTGGGTTGTTCATGTGTTTGTGTCAATTTTTTGAGATATTTCAAATTTAATCGTATTCATTCTCAATTTTCCAAGCATTGGAGATTCATCTTACAATTCCATAAAGTCAGGTATTATCCATTTTATAGTTCGATTTTCGTTGATATTTTCGTTTGTTGAATTGATATTTAAGCATAATTCTATTTTTTTTGTTTTCATATTTCTGAGTATAATTCAATTATTTTGTTTCATTCAGATCTTTTTTTCATGTCCTTTTTTTTTAAAGTGTAAATTTGTTTTATTGGCTGAGCTTTGGGTTGATATTGCTCTTAGTCTGTATTAAAGTAGGGATTTTTATGGTTGATGTTGTAGGCATTTGTGTTGAAAGTTGGGTTTTTTATGGTTGAGTTGGGTGTATTGTTGTGTTGCTGGTTGATGTTGTTGCTGTGTTCAGTTCAGATCTGATTTTTTTGGTTGATATAATTTGATGTAACCAAATCTTGTATTTTTCTAGGCTTTTTTTGATCTTAATGATTTGATTTTTTTTGATGAAATCTTGAATACATTTTATTTTAATCATCAATAATTTGTGTACTTCGGATTGTTTTTTAGATTAGTAATTGTTAATTTAATGGTTGTTCACTTGTTTGGTTACTCAGATCAACAACTTCATTGTTGCTAGTTTCTTTTTTTATATATTTTTGTAAAAGCAATTAGTGACGAAAAGAATTAGATCTGTCCTAATATTCCTTTTCTGATTATCTTTTGTATCACACAGATGACGGATTCTTTTTCCGTACTAAATTTAGGGCGGATTTACATTTCGTCTAATTTTAGGGACGGATTTAACACTTCCGTCCCTAATTTAGGACGGATTCTTTCTATCCGTCTAAATTTTTTGTTACAGTATCAGAAAAGGAGATTTAATCGCGTCCCTAAAATTAGGGACGGATCATGTAAATCGTCGTAAATTGAATTAGAGACGAGAGTTTTTAGAGACGGTTGGATCGTCCTAAAGTCTTCGCTAAACACAATCAGCGACGGATTATGTCAATTTAGGGACGGATTCCTTCCATCGTAAGAAGTTTTTTTGTAGTGAATTTTGGCCATTTTGCCCATGTATATATTCTTTGGTCATTTATTGTTGTAATCAAAAATTATTCACTATTCTACATAGGATTTTGAGAGAGAAAAACTAGTTTTTGGTAGAAAGCGCTTGTTCTACGAAATTTTTGTAATCAATCACTGGTTCCTTTTTTCAATCAATTCATTCAAGCTTTGGTATATTTTTACTCTTCTCATTTATTTAACTTGTTTCTTGTTTCATGTTTGGTTTTGTAGTGTTTAGTCCTTATTAGCTTTACTAACTTGCTTATGACATTTTGGGTAGAATACCCATGTTTAGCTATTGTTATTAACTGCTTACATACGATTTTTGTTGCTTTCAATCACATGATGGTTGTAGTTCTTTCTAAGAATCTAGTGTGATGGATTTGCATGATTGATTAGGGGGTTTTGTCCTGTTAAATGCTTGAAATAAGGGAAGGGGTGGTCTTGAGTGTTGTGAGCATATTGTTAGCGTTGATCAAGGTTAAGCCTATGTTGGCATTGCATTCTCAAGCTTTTGTCCTATGAGCCATGATTGTTGTCTTTCATTATTCAACAAACATGACCATAGTAATGGCCTCGAGAGAGATTAATGACGATTAGGAATTGTTTTGTTCTTGCAATTATGGTGGGATTTGTTTGAAGAGGGATTGGTGAGGTTAGGATCCATACTCTTTCTTCGACTCAATCTCTTTCATTGGAGGCCTAGCGGGACGGGGAGAGAAAATAAGAGAGAAACGATCCCCTTTCCCCCCGACTTTCAATGTTTGACAAGGCATTCCCAATCTATTGCATTCCGATCACTTGTCTAGATAATTTAAATTCTTGATTGATCAATTGTGGTGTAGTAAGTTTGTTAATCAATTGTTTTATTTCCGCATAAAGATAAAGATCTTTGCTTAAATTATTGGATTAATACATTGGTCTTGAGATGATACCCGCTATATCCATCGAGGTTTTTGAACGGAGAGTATTCAAAGCTCTTTATCATATCCCATGTCGGCGACCACTCAATCCTAACTCCAGGACGCATATGGGTTGGAGTTCTGTTGAGCGAGGAGTTTTCAATGCTCAAGACGCATGACTTCGGAGGTGTTGGTAATGTCAGATTTTTTTTCCAAGGAGTTCATCCTCGAAGACCGATGCCTCGAGTATGGGTTAGGAGTGGTGGCTATTCAAGGAGACGTCCGGTGTCTTTTTACAGTAAAATTTTTACGGATAAGGGGCCAAGCAAAATCCATTTATGAAAGAAGAATTAATGGCCATATGCTTAGCATAACCAAGTGGAAAACACTATTTATGGGTCGACACTTTGTGGTGAGGTCCGTCCAACAAAGTTGAGGCTATCCAACCAAAGGGAGGTTGGTGGAGAGTACCAAAGATGGAAGAAGGAAGTTGGTGGGCTTAATGCTTTTGAGGTCCATATAGTCGGAGCTTTTAACCGGAGTAGTGAATGCCTCTCACGAATTGGGGGTGGGTCGGCCAACTGGGACCTTTAATATAGCAACTCCATATAAATTGACTGTAGTTAAGATCAAGAATTAAAGAAGATGCATGGTACAACCACTTAGAGAGGAATGGGCTCAAGGTGAGTAGCGCCATGGGTTTTCCCAGAGAAGGTGATCGCTTTTTATAAGGAAGATTGTGATACAAAATCATCTCAATTTTATTCAATCATCCTTAAGGTATATGATTCTCCAGGAGGACTGACGGTGAGGTAAGACATACTGCCAGACCGTCCGAGTGGTTTTTGGGTCGGGGATGCGCAAGACGTGGGTGAGTAGTCTGACAGCTGTGACGTTTGTCAAAGAATAGGTGGTCACAACACCACCCTTCGCCTCTACAACCTTTCGATTCTTACGGATTTTGGGAGATAATTCGATGGACTTTCATCGAGGGTTTTCCACTTTCTAAGGGTGTCGAACATTCTAGTGGTGGTGGAATAGGTTTGTTCAGTATAGCATTTTATTGCGCATAAACCTTTCAATGCCTTAAGGGCGATTTTTTTGTGAAGGAGGTGGTTCGACTTCATGGGTTTTTTCATCCTATTATTTCGGATGCGAGATAATGGGTCTTCATGAGTCTATTTTGGGAAGGAGTTTGTTTTTGTCTCAAGGGTCAACAACTCCGGCGAAGTAGACCTACACCTCAACCGATCGGCCCAAACCGAATTGTTAAACAAAGGGGCTTGAGTCTTATCTTACGTTGTTTCGTAAACCAACAGCCAAGGCGTGGGCACAGTGGCTAGCATGGGCTGAATACTTTATAAACTTCTCTTTACGCTTACCAATATTAACTCCTTCAAGGGTCGTATGGTCGAAAATATCTAAGCTTTTGCGATTATGGTTAGGGATTTCCTATGGATGGGTGGAAGAATGAATTAAAAGGAGCGAGATTTTATGCTAGATGAGTTTTGCGAATTAATTTGAACAGAGTACAGCAGTATGAAACACTAACGCGGAAAGCGTCGGAGGATAGCAATTCATCACGTTGGGGAATGGTGTTCTTCTGAATTACACCATATACAGCGTTCTTTGGCGGTTAGGCCACACGAGAAATTGGCTCCGAGGTATTCGGTCCTTCGAGGTGGTTCAAACGTATTGGTAAAAGTCGCTACTAAGCTAAATCTACCCTAAGCTGCAAAATTCAACCTGGTTTTTACGTTTCTCATTAAAGCGAGCTTATTGTGATTCCATGGCCAGGCTATATTGCCGGCTTTCAGTTAATTACAGGCTTAGAACTTGTGGTGGAGCCTAAAGAGTATCGAGTGCGACACACCGGGGGACAAACAAGAGGTGCTTGTTAAATGGTGGACTGCACCTTTGAGGTACGTGGGGAAGACGAACATATACCCAACGTTTTCTTCACTTCCCTTGAGGTGGCATTTTAATTGTAGAAAACGACATCACGAGGAATTATAATGCCCTTCGTGGTGCGGAAAGCGTCTTGTGTGTGTCTCGGTCGGACCGAATTTGTGATCCCGATTCAATCCAATTTCGAAGAAATAGTAGCACATGTATTGCTCGTCAAAAGCAAGGAGTCCTCAAAAATTTGATTAGTAAGCTGAAAGGTTTAATACGAACACAGGCAACCCTTGCAGGTTTAATACACGAAAGAAGAAAGGAGTTCAAAGCAAGTTAGTAACTTCAGAATATTATAATGAGGATGCAACAAAAACATTGAAGAACAAACAACACGCAAAGTGATTATCACAGAGGGTATTTTAGACAAACTACTTTTAAGCATGGGTATCCTGTTTTTGGAAAGTAGACTTTATGTATGGTATGTCATGTGATTTATTTAGAGTTGTTTTTGGGAGAGACAAGGCTTAAGAAAATTATAAGTCATTGGACTAAGTGAAATGATGGTAAGTCTTAGAGATTATATCCTCAAGATATGTCTTCTGTATTACTTCTTAATTATTCAATGACAATTTCTTTTCTTCTTCTTAATTCTTCAAAATTTTATTAACAAATTATTTGCCCAGTTAGTCGTGTAATTTTTTGAAATTATAACATTTTTAGTATTTTATGTGATTTTGAATAAATTACTCTATATTTCTTTAAGATTAAGAAACACTATTTTTAAATGTTCCACTTGTGCAAATTTTAAAAGTCAAATTAATATACGACATTTGAATTCCAATATTTTTGTTGGAAAAAAGCATAAAATTAAGAGAGATATATAGTCATAGCGAATTTTGGCCGCATAAATTAATTGTAGTTGTTAGTTGTAATATTATTTTATGTGATAATAGTAACCTTTTATCGTGAATGATATATTGTTTTTTAAGTTAATATGCAATAGGTCATAATTATATTCATTTAGATGCAATCGGTAATTTGATGTTGTATCAAAGTCATATTTAATATCTATGTGTTATAAGATAAAATTTAGAATAAAATATATTAGCCTATAAGTGTATGTATATGTTTCATAGAATATCTACCCTAATTGTTGTCATTAGTATTGGGTATAATTATGATAACACAGAATAAAAGGTATGATATTTAGAAATAGGTGAGCAAATATGTCAGCTATATTTTGCAATATATATTATATGCCTGCGATTAATTTTCAAGTATTAATTTGATCGCGTGATTTGTCTAAATATGCTCACTGACATATAATTTTTATAGAGTATAATTTATATGGGGATTAATATAATTTTGCAAGTCTAAATTTTAGAATATTCTTGCAAGGTACACAAATAATGATGTAGAATATTTTAAAATATTTTAGGGAAATATAGTTAGGTAATTTCTCAAAATAGTATAAATTTTATAATTTTAAGATATTTTATAGTAAAAATATTTTAATATCCGAACATAATAGCATAACGAAATGGGGGGCAGTAAGTGAAATGACAAGACACGTGTCGACATAGAGTGAGAGCCGATTGCACTTTGTACAAGTTATGATTGATATTGAGGGTAATGTTGGCATAAAGTAGCTGTTTACTGCTTTCTTTTTCGTTATTTCCATGTATGGAATTGTAGAAGTGCGCATGAGTATTCGGATCCAATTTCACACACTTTTCTCGTTTAAAAAAAAAAAAACTTATGAGAATTTGCCAAGAATTGTCCACGTTGGATTTGGTACCTATTCTTGCCAAGAGGCCAAGAGTGTCAACATAATTCTGTTATGGGCCAAATACAATTGATGTTTTACGAATAGTAGCCATGCCGATATGATGGTTTTCAACTCTATTCAAAAAATGCAACACCTAGTTCATTTATGATGCAATTTAGAGGTTATTTGTTTTTTTTTTTTTTCAAAATTTTTCTGGGTTATCCAATTGGTGAATGTTGAAAAGCTTTTTATAACTTCTTCGTTTTTTAATATTTTCCTTCGTTTCGTTGCAGCAGATTTAAAATATAGAATTTAATTAGCTTTCTGGTATATAAGTAAGTAAAATAAGTGCGATTAAGTTATTTTATTATTATTATTATTAATTTCCTTAGTAAATATTTATTAATATCATTTTATTAATTGTGTATTGTTTGAGTTACTGTAGTAAAAAAAATAAGCTGGAATAAATAGAACATATCTTAGAATTAGTCCACATGAAAACAAATAAGTTACATAGAACTATTTTGTAATACATACATCATGAAATGTTTTAATTTACTCCATTAATTATACATATGTATGTATACGTGCCATTCACTTTGTGGTTTCGGATGTCATAAGCAATTGACACAATCTTGTGAAATGAAATCACTAGTTTATGTCTATTTTAAAATGTAAACGAAAATCACTATATTATTATTTACTTTAGTGGACATTGAAAATGTTGCATTGTTGCCCCGTTAATTTATTTTGTTGGTGAAACCACTCAAAGTCATAGTCAACGGAAAACTATTTGCTTATCAAATCTGTTCTCTACCCTCGTCCATTCAAAATATGGAGTGGTAAAATGTAAGTAGTACAGTCGATTATATCTAACTCGAAGTATGACTACATCCATTACTTGTTTATTTGCAGATAATAATTACGAGTATAATAATTGATTCAATAGTAATTCCATTTGAACAAAAAATTAGTATGGCTCATGCTTGTACTATACACATTTCAATTCATTAGAAGACATTTGAAGAATTAATTACAATTGCAAATTTGCATAATTCTTTAGCAACTCTGCTAATTAATTAAGGCCTTTCTTGAAGAGACTAATACTTTTCACTAAACTCAGACAATTAAACTAGAACAAATCRAACAATACTACAATAGGAAAATTTAACCAACTACAATCAAACAAATACTTGTATGAAGACTTTTAGGCTGCTTTTGTTTTCAAGGAAAACAATTTTCATGGAAAATCATTTTNAAGAAGTGGCTTATTTGGGCCATGTGGTGTCCAAACATGGAGTAGCAATGGACCAAGAAATGATCAAGGCTATCCTACAATGACCAAGCTCAAGGAATTTGAGAGAGTTAAGGGGTTTRTTGGGACTAACGGTCTATTATCYAAAATTTGTGGCCCGTTATGCTGATAAGTGGCTTTTGTGGCCACTTATTAGGCTCATTTCCCTCCAATTTAGACCTTACTTTGAGCTTTCAAGTGCAATTTTAGTCCCATTATTTTAGCTCGTTTGCATCTCACTTGTGCTTGAAAATGGATTGTGTAAAGGGATGCAAATTTTGAGTATGTTTWTAGTGTTTTYGCACCTACTTTGACATCTTWWTGAGTGTTTTMTAGGTACCGAGGCCATATCATCGAGCTTTGGAGGCATTCGTGAGTGAATGAGCCGAGGAGCAAGGCATTGGAGTAAGTGGAAGCTTGGGTTTTGGAGAAAAGGAAGAGAAAGATTGACTTCAAGAAATTCAGGAGRGARCGCWCAAGTGAAGCTGAGCGATTGCTCACTTTGGGTGAGCGACCAAGCTAGGCAGGTGGATGTCTAGTTTTTGAGCGGTCGCTCAGCTCATTTTGAGAGACRGCTTAGACTCGTTGAGCGACCTGCCTCATTCAAGGAAATGCCAGTTTGTTTGGAGCGATCGCTCARTTTGGGAGAGCGACCGCTCAGACTATATGGAGCYATCGCTCAAACCTCGAGCGACAARTGCGATCTRAGAAGTCCTTCATCAAAATTGGAGATCMCTCATGGGTTTGAGCGACCGCTCAGAACCCTTGAGTTATCGCTCAGGGCCCTTTGAGCGATCGCTCAGGGCCTGAGCGGCCTGTTTTCCGGGTTTTCCTTATTGGGCTGCGCTGGTAATCACTACAAAAAAACAGTCATATAGCGACGGAATTTTAGATACGGACATATATCCGTCTCAAAGTTAGCGACGGAAAAGTTATAATCCGTCCCTAAAAAAAATTAGAGACGAAAATTACAAATCCGTCGCTAAATTAGGGACGGAATGAAAATCCCGTCCCTAAATTAGCGACGAATTTGTTTTTTCCGTCGCTAATCTGATTGTACAATTTATCCGAAAAATTATTCAATGAAATGAGTTATATTTAGGGACGTATTTTTAATATCCGTCCCTAAACTTAAAGACGGATCCTCATTATTCGTCCCTAAATTTAGAGACGGAAACAATATCCGTCCCTAAATTTAGGGACGGATTGTTACAATCCGTTGCTAATGCTATATAGATAGCCTTAAACACATTAGGCCCACAAGGCCCACAACAAGTCTCACCTAC